>JABUQX010096752.1:40000-42500 GCA_015478945.1 Trachelipus rathkii
ACTTCTTAATTCAACTCGCTGAATTGGCGAATTGTTGCATCCCACTCTCCCTATACTGTTGATAATAATACAACGAACACGGCTTTTTTCAACTCTCCGGTCGCATACTTCCACCAGTGAGAAGGGTTTGTGATGTACGCCTTTCTAAGCAGTCTCATCCTTTTTTCTTGAGTCAAAACTATATGACCCGAAAAACTTAACTGCTAATAGTTCAATCTTGTAATGCATATCTGCTAGTAAAGTCCTGGAAACACGGCTAACTTTAGATATATTTTTCCTAAACTTTTCAATTTGACTTGCAAACCTTAAAAATGCCGGTATCGCGGACAATGTCCGGCCTTTAATTTAGTCTCGTTCCGGAATTTTTTCCCCACCACAAAGATATAATATAGTATATATATATATATATATATATATATATATATATATATATATATATATATATATATATATATATATATATATATATATATATATCATATATATATAAATAGCTTGTTCATTTCTCAATGAGCAAAGATCAGAAAGAACATACTATCTCACCCTTAAAGATAAGAGAAATGACAATATAATAACTACTTGCTGAGATGTCCATTAGTCAGTAATAATATAATAATAAATAATAATAATAATAATAATAATAAATAATAATAATAATAAGAATAATAATAATAATAATAATAATAATAATAATAGTAGTTTGGCACCAGTTTGACCGAGACCAGCTTTTTCTCAAAAAGTATAAGAGATATTTGCTTTAAACTTGGAATTAAATCTATATATATGGGATATGGACGAATCCGTGTAAATTTTAAGTCTGTAGGATGTATATAGAGGGGGTCACCCCCGAGGGGTGAACACTGATATAGCGCTTACGCCCTTGTGGGCGTGATCTGCGTGGGTGAGTTTAGGCCCTAACGAGCGTTTGGGCGACGAGCACTTGGAGGTCAAACGACCGAAGGAGGGGTAAGGGCCTCAGCCCTTTCGGGCTGAGGCCGCAGAGCCCGCTTACACCCCTTCGGGGTGACCCCCCCTCTCAAGATTCACACGCCTTTCAGGGGGGCGCAATCCCTGCCTGGGTTTCTCTCGGGAGGTGATGTGTTGCTTAGATACTCCTGGTTAATGAAACCTGCTTATTCGTAAAGTTAGTTACGTTATGTTAAATATTACTATGACAGGGTGAAATTAACACTGGATTTGTTAGAGAAATGATGGAGTTTTTGTAAGATATTACTGTGTTTACTGACGATGATTGTGTTAGAAACGTGAGCCTAGGTTAATTTTTGTTGAGTAATGTCAGGTTTGCCGAGAATTTTGCTAAATGTTCTACGTTTTTATTCATAGTTCAAATGATTGTTATACTAGAGACGTGTAACACTTTGATGAAGATAGTGTCAAATCATAGGTCGATATGCTGGTATCTTTGATAGTGAAAGATTGATCACTTTGTTAAGGGATTTTGTTAGATAATATGTCTTTACCTGTTACATAAGGGTTCAGCCCAACGGGCTGTGCCCTTACCGCTTACACCCTCTTCAGGGTACCCCGAGAGGGGTCTTCGTGCATCTCTCTGGGGTGATCTCAAAATAGTGCTTACAGTGCTTACAGTGCTAACAAATCGCCTCTGTATGAGGCGCTGTTGCTTAATCAAACAGTTTTGAAATGATATTTTCTGAAAGGCGGCCGGGGTTCTAAAATAGGTAAGGATTAAATATTATCCTGTACCTCATGAAAAGCGTTAGGTTTGTTACAAGGTGCCACATCCCCCTGGGTTTCTCTCGAAGGTTATGTGTTGCTTTAGACATACTCTTGATTAATGAAAACTGTTTATTTGTAAGTTAGGTACGTTATGTGTTAAATATTACTATGACAATGGGAAAATAACACTGATTTGTTAAAG
Source organism: Trachelipus rathkii (assembly GCA_015478945.1). Lineage (NCBI taxonomy): Eukaryota > Metazoa > Arthropoda > Malacostraca > Isopoda > Trachelipodidae > Trachelipus > Trachelipus rathkii. Next base: position 41,901 of record JABUQX010096752.1, read on the forward strand.
AGAGAAGTGATGAGTTTTTGTAAGATATTACTGTATTACTGACGAATGATGTGTTTAGAAACGTGAGCCTAGATTAAGTTTTTTGTTGGGTAATTTAGGTTTGCCCTGAATTTTGCTAATGTCTATGCTTATTCATTGTTCAATTGATGTTATACTTAAACGAGTGGACACTTTGATGAAGATGTGTCAATTCATAGTTTTCAAGATGTTGGAATCTTTGATAGATTGGTCACTTGTTAAGGAATTTGTTAGATGATGCGGTTTTAACCTGTTGCTGATATTGGAGAAAAGTGGGAAACATTATGTAGTATTGTATGACCTAATTAGCTACTTTAACCTTTGATAGTAGTGAATTTTTCAAGGTATGTTAGCTGATTATTCATAACGCGAGATATGTTAAGTTTGGCCTTGTACATTATATTCTTAGTTGGGTTAAGATATGTTAGCTTTATTGATGCTAAATGCTTTGTTGGTTAAGCATATATTCAGTGGTTAGTATATAAAAGAACTTATTTTTTTGTGTTATGTTTGGATAAAAACTTTGTTATGTTTTTACAATTATTCGTTGGTCTGTTGATAATTGGACAAGATTAATGATAA
>JABUQX010096752.1:47500-50016 GCA_015478945.1 Trachelipus rathkii
TTCTATTTCTTGATGGTTCTGAAACCATTATTTTCGATATCTACAGATCTCAATAACATATATAAGACACCAACATTGTATCCATTACACAAATATTTAATTACTCGGCACCGCACCGGAGCCAACAGGTGCTTCTGTCACCTTTCTACTCCTCGCTTCGTTCATTCTTCTTCCTACCTTCCTCATTCATTTTCATTCCTTACTTCATTCCTCCTTCGAGACCTCTGTTTTCGCCACTCTGTGCTCCTTTTTTTCAGTCGGGACCCCCTAATGGGGGGTCCTAGACACCCTATAACGGACTTTATAACCATCATATTTCGACTCTACGACTTCGATAACGCCTTATAAGGACCCAAGATTGTGGTTATACGAATGTTTATTAATTCGGCAGCACCTCAGTGGCTCCAGCACCGGTGGCGGAGCCAACTCCTCAGATTCCAATACCAACTCTTTCAAGAAATTCAACTCTGAATCCTCCTCAATCCAAATTTTAGCCAATTAGAACACTTTCGATTTTTTACGAGGGGTGGGGTCCCCCTCAGGGGGACCCACGGGGAACTAACCTCGTCTACGGACGAGGTTAAACTCCCTCATCTTAAGCACCCCTCCAAATTTTAACACAATACCGATAACCCTAACCCTTGTAGATGTATATTGAACTCGGAAACCGGATGCGAAAAGAAGAAACCGCGGCGGAAAATAATAACAAAAAATAATAATAAAATAATAATTAATATAATAAAAAAAATAATAATAAATAATAATAATAATAATAAAAATAAATAATATAATAATAATAATAATAATAATAATAATAATAATGAGTCGAAAGCGGAGCGCTACGGCGCGGTGTGGTGCGGTGGCGGTGCGGTGGCAGGGCGGAGATGGACCCGAGGGCTGAGCTGAAGGCGGCTCGAAATTGAGATCACTCCGTGATCTCAATTTCTTCGGCGGTGCGCTACGGCGCGGTGCGGTGCGGTGCGGTGTGGTGCGCTGCGGGGCCACGTTGGCGTGGTGCAGAGGCTGAACCGACGCTGAAGGACACGCAGAAGCAGGCGCAGAGGAACTTAAAAAACAACTCAGAAGTGTTTCCTCCGGAAACACTTCTTCGACGTAATAATAATAATAATAATAATAATAATAATAATAAGGTGTTTGTGTATGCGCACGCGCGCTCAGATCTGGTGTCTGTCAGTCAACAGGCCTTCGTCTGTTTGACCTCCAGGTGTGTCGGTTGCCCAAACCTTCGTTAAGGCCCCTAACTCATCCCAACCACGGCACAGGCAGTCACGCCACATCAGGGCGTAAGCGCAATATTCGCGTCCACCCTCGGGGGTGACCACCCTCTATATACATCCTACAGACTTGAAATTTACACGGATTCGTCCTTATCCCATATATAGATTATATTCCAAGTTTGAAGCAAATATCTCTATTCCTTCATATCGAAAAGGCTGGTCTCGGTCAAACCGGTGCCAAACTACTACTACTACTACTACTACTAATAATAATAATAATAATAATAATAATAAATAATAATAATAATAATAATAATAATTAATAATATAATAATAATATAATATATAATAATATAATAATATATAATCGCCCGCTCTGTCAAGAAGGAAAAAAAAGCAAAGACAAAGTCCGTATAATTATTCCGTAATATATGATATAGTGATGCTGCAGATGTCATATTTTTCGCATCCGCGGATGCGGATGCGGATGCGGATGTTTGATTTTAACATCCGCGGATGCGGATGCGGATGCGGATGTGGATGTTTAATATATATATATATAATAATATATATATATATATATATATATATTATATATATATATATATATATATATATATATATATATATATATTTATTATATAGTATATATATATATATATATATTATTATTGTATATATATCGAGTTTTAGCCACAATCTATTAATATCAATTGTTACGCAGGGTGCGGGACGGGGACGCCACTCAAATTGGAGCCCCATCAACCTCTTTCCCTAACCTCCGACCCGTTAATGAAAGAGATTTTACATGGATTATATACTTATTTTGCCACTAGTAATTGGAAAACTTCGGAATATGGGAAGGGTTGTGCTTGAGAGACAATCAAATTTTTCTGGTCTTTTCTGCCTTTTCTGCTGAGAGTCTGTTTTTTCTTCTCTATTCATCTATATATTTAAGCCCAGCAAATTGCTAAATACTCTCTCACTTGGAAGAAAAAAAAACACTAGTTTGGAGGACAGGCCAGTTATTTCCTTGCAAGTTTACTTAAGCGTGGGGTAAACATTTTGCATTTTGCTTAATTAACACTCCACCAGCTGATAGGATCGTCATTTGTTTTGTATCTAGTCGTTTTTCTTGCTTGGTGATAGTTTTAAATCATTTGCACTGCATCTTTTGATAATGCGTGTGTTTCTTTATAACTACTGGACTGTAGAAATTCTCAGTTGAATCTTGTTATTGCTTACTTGTAGAAGATGGTTGGTTCTGTTATTTCATTT
>JABUQX010096753.1:0-5000 GCA_015478945.1 Trachelipus rathkii
ATATATATATATATATATATATATATATATTTATTATATATATATAATATATTATTATATATATATATATATATATAATATATATATATATATATATATATTATATATATATATATATTATATATATATATATATATATATATATATTATTATATAATATATATATATATATATATATAATATATATTATATATATATATTATATATAATTCGAATATGTTTGTGTGTGTCTCTTTGGAACAGCCCCCCATATGTAAATATTAAATTTATTCAAAACAATTGTTTTTAAAAATAAACCATCAATAAAATCCTCCTATAACGATGTCCTTAGATCGTTATTATTATTTTTATAAAGCAAATATCCACCTCAACATTCACTTGAATAGGAGGCAAAGCTGTAATTGGGCAAGCGGCATCTTGCAAAATTTTAGGATAGCAAAATTGATTGCCTTTGTGAACTGATTAACTTTGGTTTCCGGTCGATTTTCATTATTCCCATCTAATGACTTATGGAATCCTACTCTGCCTTTTATTTTTCTAGAAGATATTTTTAGGTGAATGTCTTTTACTAGTAGATTGTCTTTTAGTTTTTCATTCGCTTTTCTGCATGCTCCAATTTTCCCATTATCTGGCAAATTTGACTCCTTCATCTTCATCTGACAAAAATTCAAAAGGGAGGATTCCTGAAACTGCTGAAATATCTGACTCCGACCCAGATTTCCTGTTCGATAACGTTATTTCATTTTAAGTCCTAGTTCGCAAAGAACACGCCTTAGCTTTAAATATCAAGATTCTTCAGCTTGGGAAAGTATTTCTATAACAAAGATTGTCCGAAAAATATTTTATTTTCCAGTTAACATTCCTTTCCCTTGCTTTTACATGGAATTGTTTTGTGATTTGCTTAAAATCCGTTTTCCTCGTATAAAAAAAATTTCTTCATCAAGTCTTCTAATTGAATATTTTTTGTTGGCAAAGTATGGGGTGTTTTTAATAATTCTTCGCGAGTGTTTTCGATTTGTTCCGGACTGACTGTCGAAAGAGAAAGTTCAGAATACCCTAGGCAGCCATCATACTATTACTCATAATCTTTTAGTTGCAGAAGCCTTTAGACCTTTAGAGCATAAGACATGTACTTCCCCATCTTGTCCTCTTGACCCTAGATGCACTTTTGCAGCTAGATTCTTTAGAGAGCTTCCATTAATTGGGGTACGTGTTGCCTTTTTGCTATTTGGTCTTTCCGGGCCCTGCTTACATAAGATTTGTCTCTATGAGGTAATTGTAGAGACCAGTCAACGCATGCTACTGTAAAAGTATGAACTCCACATCTCATGTGTGCAATGTTAACGTTATCGTAACATAGTCTTTTCATAGTTTTTTATCAAGTTCGTTCTGAAAACAACTATTACTGCTTCGTTTTGAGATTCAATAAAATCAGTATCAAGCATTTTACCAATTTCCTCTATTCACTGCACTCCTCATTGGTCCTTGAATTTAAGTTTTTCGAATCGTACTGATCCATGTTGTGCGTTATCCGTAACTAAGCCAATTACTTGTTCTCTTGCTTTTCGATTCTTTTTAAAGATGGTCATTATAACAAAATTCTTGATATATTCGCTGAATGTTGAGTATGTTTTTTCTTTGACTGCTAACGGCGTTTTAGAAATCTTGTTTATTTAATCTCGTCCACAATATATAATAAATTATTGACAAAAATAATTTATCTTTGCCCATGTTGTAAGTATCATTTTTAAATTGCAACAAAGCGTCTCCGTTTATGCTATTATATTGCTTATTTCTTTTTTTGTTTAATTTCTTCTAGAACTATTTTACAAAATATTTTCCAGTCTACCAAGGGACTTTCAGTTTTTAAGCATGTTTCCACACATGCTCGCTTTAAATCCTGGTTTATGCAAGAAACAACTAAATGGGGTCACTAATCTTTAACAACCATGTATAAATCAATTGTACAAGATTATTGAATTTTTTCACTGTAACATAGACAGGAACAAGTTATGGCAACTGAAAGTTTCCCACTTTAGTCTCAGTTTTTGAAATTGAAGGTTTCTCTGATTACCTTAAGCTTCACCTTTCTTTTTAACAATTGCAGGAATGTCTGGATGATAGAGTTTTAAATGTAGCATTAATTTAAAGGATCCAATAGATGTATTGTGACCCCCATGAGTATCTGGTAGTTAGGTAGACTCTTTTGTGCATGATCAAACTGACTGTTCCCCAATCCCACTGTGTTAACTATTTCATATTGACAAAAGAAAGTATTTTTATCATCAGAGTGAGTAATATATTTCAATACATGAGGTGTTTTCGATTTGGTTTAGTTGACATGATTTTTTTTCTCAGGATATTAAACTTAATTAATTAAAAGTTATCTATAGAAGTACCGAACCTTTTTTATTTTTGAATAATAAATATACATAATCAAATTTCTGGAAAAAGAGAATATATATATATATATATATATTATATATATATATATATATATATATATTTATATATATATATATTATATAATATTTATATATATATATTTATATTATAATATATATATATATATATATATATTATATATATATATAATATATATATATATATATAGTATATATTATATATATTGATATATATATACTATATATAAGTATATATATTATATATATATATTATATATAATATATAATATATAATATATATATATATATATATTATATACTAGTATATTTTATATATTACTTTTATAATTATATTATAATTACTTAATTTTGTATTTGCCGGAGCCGGAGCAGGCTCTTTTTTTGTGGCTCCGACTCCGGCTCCGGCTCCAGGTCCCCCTAAAATTTCGCCTCCGACTCCGGCTCCGGCTCCCAGTCCCTCAAAAAGTTTCGCCTCCGGCTCCGGCTTCGGCTCCACCCAAAACCTTGCGGCTCCACGGCTCCGGCTCCGGCTCCGCAGCCCTGTTTGAAGGTATGCCTATCGATTCTAAGAGAAATATTTTGAAACTACCGGCAAATGTTATTCAAGCATGCTTGAATCCGTCAATTTGAAATTCATAAGGATATAGTAAGATTTGATAGGGTTTATAATTGTGTTTATCATAGTTTCACTGAAAATGTTGGACACCTTAGTGTCATTAAAATTTGAAAAATCATTTACACTGTCATCATTATCATCAAAACGATATGGTTTATACATTTGAGAATGTTGACTGTAATTTAAAAAAATTTCAATATTTCCCATTAAAATTAATTTATTGTTAACCATGAAACAATTACCGTTCATGCAGTTTATTAATTTGAGTGAAGGGAAGTATTGAATGACATCAATTCCCAACAAACATTGAATTTCAAAAGTATGATCTGAAGCCAACTCATTTTTATTTAAGTTATAATCCGCAAATTAATACCCCAAATGTTTTAAATTCTGTACAGCTATGTTTACACCTTTTACAGAATAATCTAAATTTAAATCATTATCAATTAACATAGGCATGCTAATGGAATTCTGCTGTTCTATTTTTAATGCAAATTTATTTGCTGTAAAGATCTCTGTTGAGATCCAATGAAAGTATGAATGTCATATTGTATTGTATTTAACTCATGACAATTTTCATACATCTCTTTTGCAATTTTACCCGAGATATATGACCTCATACTGCCAGTATCCAACATGCAAGTTATTGCCTTTATTTTATTGCACTTTACTATATTTATTGTCATATTAGGCAATAAATATATTTGATCCGATCTCTGATGATAATTTAGGCACAGATTGTTGATGGTAGAACTCTGTGCAGGCTTAGACTTAGGACACAATGCTGCAATGTGAGAATGTTCATTGCAAAAATAACAAGGATATTTCAAATTATTTTTGGCACCTAGGCAGTTATTATGTTTATGTCCTAAACCTGAACAATATATACAAAGGTTTAATTCCTTAACCCTATTAATTCTGTCTGCATAGGTTATGTATTTACCACATATCAACATACTATGTACCTTCACTTGGCAAAACTTACATAAGCTAAGATTGTAATTATTTACAGAGGAAATGTTATTTGATTTGGTATCACCATCAACAAGACTTATGTTATTTTTATTATTGTTATCACTCTTATTCTTAATCCTAGTTTTATTTACAGTATCACTATTATGACTGGTGAAAAAATTCTGCAAACTTCCTTCATTTTTAGAGTCTGTCCTATGTTTGTCCTTTTTAGGACAACCATCATCTACCTTAAGATAATCTGTCCTTTGTCTGTCCTTCATTTTGGACTTGACATACAATGGAATTTTATGTTTATTTGATGTCAAGCATAAAGTTTTAATAACTTCATTATAGTTATCAAATATATCAGTTAATGAAGGATAATTATTATCAATTTTATAAATAAGTTCCCTTTTAAATGCAATGGGCAAGTTTTTAAGCATGATATAACTCATTAACTTATTTCCTGCAGAATTTTGAACCAGAAAGTCATAACCATGATTTTTAAGCTCATGGATGTAAGTCCTTACATCATTAATGAACATCTTAGTATTTACAAATTCTACATCATAACCAACATCCAAATTACCATTTAATATTCTGTCAAAAATATCATTAACAACACTATCTATATCTAGAAACTCTTTTTTTAATATATCCAATGCTATTTGATAGTTGTTATCTACATACTGCAGATGGCCTATCAATTTCGACGCATAACCTTTCAAATATGAATTAAGGTAGGCCAACTTATTAGCATCACTATACGTTTTAAGGCCTATTACATTTTGAAACTGATTAAAAAATTGTGAAAACTGCAATCTATCATCAGCACTACCCTCGAAAGTCATACACTTTAAAGATATAGGCTTAGGTTCGTTAAAATTACACTTATTCAATGCGTCAATAAACATATGAGTTGAATCATGAAAACTGTTAATATCATTCGCCGCATTTGGATTGAAAATTTCAAAGGGGTCAATGGAAGCCTCGATATCGAAATA
>JABUQX010096753.1:10000-12500 GCA_015478945.1 Trachelipus rathkii
CAACTGATTAAATAGCCTACACACATTCCGGATCGGCTCTTGAACACACTTGAACTATGTTTCACCACTAGTCCCTTCTCTCTATAAATACACCACCTTCGCTCTATGGTAAATCTCACCACAACCTTATATCACTTAATTTTAATACTTTCTCTCTAACATCTCCATCACCACTATCGTTTTTCTGCTTTGATCCGGGCGGTGGAGGCGTGCGTTGCTTATTCTCAGCTAACTATAATTAAGTGACTGCTTTGACTCTTAAGGCGCTTCAGATTCTGCCGATTAAGTGGGAACTGTAATTGTTAATGGGATGAGCAGGTTCATTCCTTCTTGGACTAAATCTTTTTCTCCTCAAAATCCATAGTTCGATCGTGCTTGTTCCTACAGCCATTTCAGGCTAGAGACAATGTGCCCATCGGTGTGGAAAAATTCTGGATTCTCCTATCACTCTTGCCAATTTTCCATTCAGCTAGAAATCGTTGCAGGGATGCTCTTCGACGAGCGGACTTTAATCACGTGACCTCCCTTGGTTCTCCTACTGACAAATCTCTGGCCTCTTGCCAAAAATATCTCTATCCATCTTCTGTAAATCATCCTTTCCTCCTCTTATTCGCTCCGATGATTCTGTTAATACTCCAACTGAAAAAGGCCAATCTCTTTGGCCTCCTATTTTGCTCTAATTCAACCCTGGACGATTCTGGTATTCCTCTTCCCCTCCTCCTTCTCCTCTCAGGTGTGTCTATGCCTTTACCTGTCATTTCATTTGATGTCAGGTGCATGAAGCTCCTGCCAGAGCGTTGGGCGGGTGGCCCGGATAGCCGCATTCCTCTCAGTTTGAGGAAGTGTGCTTCCATGCTGTGGCCCCACCCCTCGTTCAACTATATTCCTTATGTCTCTCAATACTAGCCTTTCCCTCAGTGTTGGAAGCACGCCATGGTCCAACCTATTCTGAAAAAAATGATGATGCTCTGATCCTTCTAACTAATGCCTATAGTTCTCACTTGTATTCTTTCTAGGATTTTGAAACCATTCTCAACTCTCACTTCTTAGGTCATCTGGAGTCTCTTTCCCTTCTTTCTGATTACCAGTACGACTTTCGGTGCGCTAGAGATCTACTGGCGATATACTTTCCTATTTAACAGATTTATGGTTTTCCGCCATTAGGAACTACGGGAAGACTTGTGCGGTGGCGCTTGACATATCCAAAAGCATTTGACCGGGTATGGCACGCGTCACTGCTCAACTCCCCCTCCTTTGGGTTTCCTTCTTCTCTTTGCTTACTTATGTCTAGCTTTCTTTCAAATCGTTCAATGTTGGCTGTTGTTGATGGGGCGACTTCTTTTTCTGTCAATAGTGGTGTTCCTCAGGGTTCTGTTTTATCTCCTACTTTATTCCTGCTTTTCATGAATGATCTTCTCACCTGCATCTAACTCTATCCACTCATGATGACTTGACCCTTCATTCTTCAACCCATATGAATTCTGCTCCCTCTTTTTACTTTTAGAATTGCCTCTCGTTTTAATCTTTCCATTCTATTCTCTGATCTGGATAGAATTTCAGGGTTGGGTCGTCTCAAGCTTGTGAAATTTAATTCTTTAAAAACCCAACTTCTACAAATCTCTCTCTCTAAGACACTTAACTTTTCTATCTCTTTCGACGGTTCTCTCGTCTCTCCTGTTGACAATATAAACATCCTTGGCCTTAACATAAACAAAAAAATGTTTTGAAAACCTCAAATCACAGTGGTTGCTAGGGCGGCCTCAAAGAAACTGGGAGTTCTGTTTAGAGTGCGAGACTTTTTTTCCTCTTCTCAGTTGCTCCACCTATACAGGATATCATCACCGCCCTTTATGGAGTACTGCTCTCTCTCATATCGTAAGGGGCGGGGCTCACAGTTTTTCCATCAGGCCTTTGGATGAGGTCGAGTCAAAGGCCAAAGACTTATAAACTGTACTTTCTAGTTCCCTTGACCCTTTATATTTGCGGCGCAATGTTGGTGCATCCCTTTTCTATAGGTACTGTAGAGGCAAGTGCTGAGGAACTATCCATTAGCGTACCACCACGGCGCCTCGTAGCTGCAAGGGAGTGCTGTGTCGGCTTTTATGAGTTTTGATGTTAGTAACTCTCCAGACTGGTCCGTGTGGTGCTGCTTTCTTTCCTCCCACCTCTGTTCTGTGAATTCTCTTCCATCATCTGTGTTTCCTACTTAATTTAATTTCCCTCACTTTAAAGCCTCGTCTGTGCTCATCTAATTTACGTTAGATGGATTTTTGAGGCGTTCAACACCCTCCTTGAATAGGGTTCTGCCGTGGCGGTGGTGACAACTGTAAAAAAATAAATAAATAAAGGTTCTAATAAGAAATTCCTAAGCTATGTGAAACCCCACAAGAATGGCACCTCCGACAGTGAACCACTTCTAGAATGCATTAAAATAGCATAACCGAGGAGCTTGCTCGCTTGACAAAAAAAAAAAAAAAAAAAAAAAGAGACAAAGTGGAAG
>JABUQX010096753.1:15000-37500 GCA_015478945.1 Trachelipus rathkii
GTAGGGAATGAACTACTTGTTTCTCAAGAAAAATATTAGCATATTGGACTCTCGGAAGAAAAACATATCAATGGAAAATTTTTTTTTCTTTTAATATAAGGAAAAATTAAAAATAAACAATTTAAATTGGCTACAAACAAATGTCAAAATAAAAAAATGTAGCGTCGGGCGGGGTGACGTGGACCACTTTAGGTATAACTTGGTCTCCCGACTCTCCCCTAATGCACTTTTTGGAATTTTTTTTTTTTTAGTGGAAATCCATTTATAATTCGGTCATAAACCACATAAAAAATAATAATGTAATTCTAATAATAAAAAGTTTTATTAAAGTTTGAATAACGCTGAGTCAGCCTGACCATGGAGGGGTGAAGCGGACCACCATTGTGGGGTGACTCGGACCATCTGTTTAAATTCGTCTTTTACGTATAAATTCAATTTTATATTTTAATTTTTACTTAATATAATAATTATTTATCATAAAATTCGTAATAAGTAATAAAAATGTCAATAATGATAAATAAAATACGAATATAAATAAGGTGGTCCAATTCACCCCTCTCCGCCCAAAAATTTTGACACTTTTTTGAATTCGTTTTTTTATTAAAATTTCATTTTTAAAAAATTTTCACTTAATATAAGTAACTTTTATTACATTTAAATTAATTATCGTAATAAAAATGTCAATAATAATACATAAAATACGAAAAACAATGGTGGTGTTAGTCACCCCTCCATCAATTTTTGCGGCGGGGTGAATCGGACCAAGTTAGGCCCCATTTTTTTGCCACTAATACTGCTTGGATCAAAAATTTACTTGCCAGTTTAAAAGCTAACATATCGAAGTCCACTGAAAAATAATTACAACGATCCACAATTTCATTTTATACGAAGTTAAAAAACTCACATTTTAAAAGTGAAATTCTATTGTAAGGCACATTTTGTACCCCTAATTTCTAAACATTATATAAAAATATAAAAACTTTCTAGAATTAAATATGATCTAAATAAAACTTGTAGTACTACGCGTGGCTATTAAATGAGCGAAAAAAAATTTTTGTATTTTTATTTTATTTAGAGTGGACGGAATCACCCCTCCTAAGAGGCGGGCTGTCACCCACCCGACAGCTACGTAATAAAAATTCAATAAAGTTTTTCCAAATTATGAAAAGTTTATACAAAATTGTTTTGGGAGTCGAAAGGAGTCGTTTTTTTAAAATCTACTCCCGACTCTGATTCCCGACTTTTTGGGAAATCGACTCCCGACTTCGACTCCTTACCCCTTGAAAACGCTCGACTCCCGACTCCGACTCCCCATCCCTGATATATATATATATATATATATATATATATATATATATATATATATATATATATATATATATATATATACTATATATATATATATATATATATATATATATATATATATATATATATATATATATATATATATATATTACCTTCTAGAGTTCTTTTGCAAAGTTCACAGGTGAAATGAGGTGCCCATTGCTTGTCTTGGTCTTCAACAGGCATGCCAAAATATGCCTTATAAGCCTCCTACGTTTTAGCAGATGTATTTATATATTTTTGCTTATCTTCATAAATTCACTGCAGACATAACAATGCGTCTCCCAGATCTTTGCAACCTCTTGATGCCATCTGTGCTAGCAAAGACAATGTATCTCTACTTGAACAGCTACTAGAAGTCTGATAAACTAATCGACTAATAAGAGGTGTAGCGGATATCCGCATCCATGGATATCTGCATCATTTTTCTCTATCTGCATGAATTTTTATGCGGATAGCGGATAATATTCATTCATGAATTATGAGACGATGTTCCTCAACTTTATGCAATGCAAATGTTCAGACTCGTTATATTAGTAGTAGCTTATACATGCTTGAGAGGATAGGAGAAATAAATGAAACAGTCTTCCCATACACTTCGAGCAAACACAAAAGTGAAAGGCCTGACAGGTGATGTATGTTAATGTGATTTTAGGTAATTGTATTACTCTTCTTAAACCATTTGAAGAGGTAACTAGACTATTAGCTCAAAAAATTCTTCTTTGTCAGACGGGATTCCTCTAGTTGCAACGATGTAAGCTGTGCTAAATACTGCTATTAAAAGTAGGGGACTTTCAAAGATGACAGAAACACTCAGGCTGGAGATAGATAATAGATTTTAAATTCTGCAAAACAATTAGGCATGTGTAATAGCAACTTTTCTTGATCCTAGTTACAAAACCAAATTTCTTGAATCACATGTTTCACAGAGGGTTAAAATTTATTTAGTATGCCTATGTGATGAAATGCTGCTAAAGGCAGAAATTTCACTAGCCAATAAAAGGGAAAAGATTACAGAAACAGACACACATTTAAAATCTGTTAGCAAAACCATTGCTGAATCCATGAATGTTCTTTTGGCTTCTAGCAGCAATGAACTTGTCAAAGGACACTCTGTCATTGATCGAGGATTATCAAAAGCGAAAACTCTTGGAGTCGGATAAAGATCCATTGGTTTGATGGCATGATAATTGTAAAAGTTTTCCACCTCTTCCAGAACTCACTAGGGATTAACGCAAGAATTGTATCTAGTGAGCGTCTTTCAACGGTGCAGATCTCATTTTTACGAAGAAAAGAGTAGCAAACTCCCTGAAAGGGCTCAGAAGTTTTTGTTTTTGAAGCATAATTTGAGAATTATAAATTAATTTCAAAGATTTATTATATACATATATAACCTTTTTCCAAATGTATGGAAGCTGAAAGGAAGAGATTGGTGGGTGCAAAAGAGTTGGGTCCACGTCCTGCAATCACGTAACAGGTATCAGCATCAGCAATCCTAAATAGATTTTACTATCCATTCGCGGATAGAAAAATTACCATCCGTACACCTCAGCTAACTATTAATAGCAGGCTTACATTCTCTGTTTATTTCATCATCCGTTATACAGAACATTCCAAATATACAAATGTGTATTTACAAAATATTTATTTTCTTTAAAATTGATGTTGATCAGTTTGAAAAAGAGTCATGTCAAGGTAACAAAAGCAAGGGTTTGTAGGGATTAATATTATTTTCTTTGCTTTTTACACACAAACAATTAAGTAATGTGCTCTTTCAAGTTGTGTAAAAAATTCTTCTTTTTTTTTTGTTACATAGTGATATCAATTCTTCTTTCTATTTTAATTTATTTAGTTTATTTCTTTCTGCATAAACAATTAGGAAATGATGCTTTCAAATTAAATTTTTCTTTTTTGTTACATATTGATAATTTAAGCAGGTTTATTACTTTATTAATACAAAACTAAACCTGAAAATTGTTAATTATTATTGTAAAATATTTTATATTAATAAACCTAACATATTTAGTAGTTTGCAACTTTTCCATAAGTTGATTAAAAGTAGTAGGCCTATATTTTATTATTCAAGGTATCTGTGATGAGCAATGTTGATACTGGTCATGAAGACATGGTTCATGATGCTCAAATGGATTATTATGGGACAAGATTGGCCACATGCTCTTCTGATCGTTCTGTGAAGATATTTGAGATAAAAGGAAGTGAGCAAGCTTAATTGCTCATTGAAGAACATGAAGGCCTGTAAGTATCTTCTGCGAATAACTTTGTGTTTGTTTTCCATACCTTATTAGCTATTACGATGATCTTGACATCACCAGTTTGTGTTATTATGATAAATATTAATCTAACAAGAAATTTGAAATGTTACTCCTGAGTTGGTACTCTTAAATATTATTATTTTTATTATTATTATTATTATTATTATTATTATTATTATTATTGTTGTTGTTGTTGTTGTTGTGTGTGTGTATATATATATATATATATATATATATATATATATATATATATATACTATATATATATATATATATATATATATATATATATATATATATATATATATATATATCCACTCTTAACATATATATATATATATATATATATATATATATATATGACTAATCAGCAATTATGGGATGAAAACGGGTGCTTTAAAAAACTAAGCTTGAGCGTTCTTTTTTGGGAACAGCGGATGGCTTAGTGGATAAAGCTCCTGGTCATTGTTACTCAGCGACGTGGAGTCCAATGTTCGAATCCCGCTGATGGAGAGTAAAATCTCCTGTGACTCATTCATAAAGTACTCAGCATTTATGGGATGAGAAAACCGGGTGCTTTAAAAACTACGCTTGAAGCGTTCTTTTTTAGGGGACGTGGATGGCCTAGTGGTTAGAGCATCCGGTTATTGTTAACGCTGTGACGCAGTGTCCAATGTTCGAATCCCGCTGATGGAGAGTAAAATCTCCTGTGACTCATTCATTTAAAATGAGTAAGTCTCAGGAGATTTTACTCTCCATCAGCGGGATTTGAACATTGGACACCGCTGTAAGGGAGGGTCGGTGTTCAATCTCTTATGTGGTTTTTATTCAGGCGGGAACTTAATCAGAAACATGGAGGGAGATTATCTCTGACAAGTGCGCGCCCCCAAAGAGTTTGACTGACCACCTAACACGTCAATTCAAGACCAATTGATGGCCTTCCTTTGGAAAAGTCTTGATGTAAGATCCGTAAAAGATGAAATTAATTCTAGAACAGACGGAGCTGTTAATTTCCCCTCCGTGGCCACCGGATAATGCAGAACTTAGGGTTTCGTCCAACGCGGGTTATCACAGGGACTGCTCGTGTGCCAGATCATGCTATATGTCCGAAAGATAAAACCGAAACGATGAGAAAATTGTCAGTAAGGCAGGAACACAATGATTGACAAAGATAGAACAGATGATAGCAACGAATAGAGTGATGGTGATGAAGTTCTTTGAAGCATATAACTATAAACCCAATGATTCGAAGATACTTGAACCACTAACAGTTATTAGATAAATTAAATTAAATAAATGAATGAAATAATGAACACGGCGGATAATGAGAAGAGGATACTTCTTACTTTTATTAAAGTAACGTAAAGTTCCAAATTATTATGTACAAAAATAAAAAAACTATTATTAAATCCATTAAATTATTTAAACATCAATTAGGGGATTCTTGGAATTAGAGGAATTCCCGAATCTTTTCTATGAAGCTATGAAATGATGAAAAACCATAAGTACAGCAATACAAAACCCCGAGATGACCTCGCCTTATGCCTTATAATTAATTACACATATAAATACATCCAAAACCCATCCAGAATAACCTAACCCAAACCAAGTTTGTTAATTTAACTAATGGATTGGCTTATCTTATATCTTTGGACAACTTGATGGTTTCGAACTCAATCCAGGATAAATCCCCAGTACCGACAAAAATCAGTTCAAGGATTGGGATTGTTCAAGAACAAAACCAAACCCAAAACTAAAGTTTGTCCAGAACCGAAAGATTTACGCTATGTTGATGTAAAAATTGACTCCAAAAATAATTCCCAACATAAGACAAAATTCCAACCAAAAATAAAAATTCCAAACACAAAAACCTGTGGGTGGAAAAGAACCCACAGTTAGGTACTATTATGATTTAATTAATTAACCTTACTATAATGAAATTACTATGTTCCAATGGATTTAAAATACATTCATGAATCTAAGAATTCAAATGCTAACAAATAGTTCATGACACATATTAAGTAAGAATAAGTAAGAAACATATTGAAACATACCCTATCAAGTAATCCTGTCTAAGAGGGTTTTTGTGTCTTGGTAGATGTGACAATTCCTATAAAGACACAAAAACTCCATGAGCTACAAAAATAAACATCAGTACTATCACATTGTATAATTCAATTAATGCTTCAAAGCTAACTAAAATTTTCTATCCTATCATATATTTATCCATACCTTAAAGTTTCACAAATTCAAAGTATGATGAAAAATTTCCAGTGGATGTGATTAAACTTGTTATTTTCCAGTATAAAACTTTGCAGAACAATAGTAAAAAATTTACAAAAACTACTACTGAAACAAGAATTAGACAATAGTGTAAATCTGTATTACATTAAAGATAAATATGACAATCTTCATGCACACATAATGCCTACACATAGTATAGGCATGCATCTGTGTGCATGTAAGAACACAAATAATGAAATATCTTAATAATAAAAAAAAATCCTAAGAAATAAAAATAAAATAATTCTTTCTTTATGTATGGAGAACATCATTATGAGCAAATGCAAACACAAAAAAAACCATTCTTTTCGTTTAATCTTTCTACAATCAACAAAAATGGGTTTTCTTTGTGAAAAAATGATCCCCTTTACATCCCCCCGCACTAAACTTATGCCCCCTCTACTAATCAATCATAATGATTTTCACAGAGGCAACGATTTAGGCGGAGTGATGTATGGGTTTCATTATAAAGTTAATGATTTATCCATAGATCATACAATATTTACATAAAATTACACATCATAAATCATAATTTCTTTCTCTTACCACTAGGCCATCCACGTCCCCAAAAAGAACGGACATAGTTTTTAAGCACCCGGTTTTCTCATCCCATAATTGCTGAGTACTCAAAGGCCTGGCCCCCATTTTTCAATTTTCTTTGTAATTTTTTTTATTTATTTATTTATTTTTTATTTTTTATTTTTTTGCCCCCTCCTTTTGAAAAGGGCATTGCCCGTGAGTGGTGGTATCACGTAAAAAATATATATATATATATATATATATATATATATATATATATATATATATATATATATATATATATATATATATATATATATATATTTTCATTATTGATCTCGAAGTAAATTTAAACTTGTTAGTAGGTAGGCATAATTAATATAATCTAAGTATGATGTACCTAACCTACAATTTTACATACAGGTAGGGTCTACTTAAATTTTGTCAAAGGAGTAACATTTAAATTCTTAAGAGCACTTGCTAAATTTTGAGTCTTTATAGGGGTGCAGTCTTCAAAATAATGTTCTAATTCTCCTACATTACAAACAGTAGGTTCCAATGAATCAGTTAGAGAAGAATTGGATTCATCACATGTAGACAAAATTTCTTGATCTTCTGGTAGTATTAGAGGATTGTTATCAATAATTTTTCCGCATCTAGTGCATAGAAAGTTTTCTTCTATTAAATTTCCTCCATTTTCCTTTATTTTTAGTAACCTATAGGGGTGTACTGGAACTGAAATTTTCAGTTCCGGCCAGAACTAGAATTGGCAGGAATCAGCAAAAAAATTCTGGCTATAACCGGAATTTCTTATGAACTTTCCTTTAACTATAAAGAAATTTTAAAAAAAATCTATATAACTTTCAATATAAAATCTTATATATATATATATACCGTATATATATATATATATATATATATATATATATATATATATATATATATATATATATATATATCTTATATATATATATATATATATATATATATATATATATATATATATATATATATATATATATATATATATATATATATATATACGATATATATATATATATATATATATATATATATATATATATATATATATATATATATATATATATATATATATATATATATATATATATATATGTGTATATATATTTATATATATATATATATATAACATATATATATATATATATATATATATATATATATATATATATATATAAATATATATATATATTAGGGATGTGCAATATTCGGTAAGTATTCAGTATTCGGCTATTCGGCCAAAATACCGAATATTCGGTATTCGGCTTTGTGCCTAACTATTCGGGCCGAATATTGAGGTTTATAAACAATAAATTACGTCAAAAAAAAAGAAAAATAATTTCAATTTAAAAAAGAAATTTTAGAAACTTATTTAAAAAAAAATAAAAATAGATAATACAGCCAAATTTTACGTAATATAGCAAAACCTTTGTCAGATCCTATAAGGGCTTTTGACATTTTTCAATATTCTAAAAATACAATTCATTTAGTGATATGCGGGATAATGGACCAAACATGGTAGCTGGTATAAAGAAGTGGCTTGCTATCAATTTCATGTTTTATTCACATGTTGCAACTATGCATTCCACGATTCAATATGTCAGAAGTCTGTTAAAGATGTTTTATTTACTTGCAGAAGCATATCCTCTCATTTACACACGGAAGCTGCAAAGCTTAAAACTTTACAAGATGCAGCTGAATGTCAAACAGCATAAATTAATTCAAGACGTTTCTACGCGCTGGAACAGAACTTATGATATGCTTAAAGATTGTTTGAACAAAAGTTCCCCTATCCATATAGGCTGCTGAATGCAATCAGAAAATGTGGACTGATAGTGGCAAAAGTATTCCATTTACTTGAGCCATTTGACATCACTAAAACAAGCATTAACGTGAAGTAACAGTCGCCTAAGTGATCCCTTCCATTTTAGCAATAAATCTATTATTTTTAAATAAAGCAATTAAAAGCAAAAGCTTCAGTGGAATAATTACACACTCATTGAAGAGCTTAAGAAATTAGTAGAAAAAGACTTTCTAAGTTTCTATTTGATAAATCTTTGTGTGTAGCTACTTTCTTAGATCTATTCAAGCTAATTTTCAACATGAATCAGATGAATCAGTAAAAATAGTCGTTGAGGCATGGAAAGAATGCATGAAAAATTTAGCTCCTGATTCTTCTGCTGACGATGATTCACGTAATGGGGAAAGTGAAGCGCAGGTTCCATTTTCACTTCTTTAATGGATTGTTTTAAAAATTGTGGCATCAAAATTGTCATACAGAAAAGAAAGTGAGAGTGAAAAAGAAAGTCCCATTCTTCTGGCGATGTGATTATTGTACATAAAAGTAAAAGGCTACATACGGCATTACATCAAGAAAATAAACAAATATATAAGTTTGCCTACTTTGACCAGTGAAGACAATGATATTCCCTTCAATTGGTGGAAAAACACTGGAAATAGTTTTATGAATTTGAAAAAACTAGCAATAAAATACCTTTCAGCTCCACCGTCATCAGTCGAAAGTGAAAGAATATTTAGAACAGGAGGAAATATTTATGAAGCCACAAGAAATAGGTTATCCCCTGAAAATGGAGAACTGCTAATGTTCTGTCATTTTAACCTTAGAGCTTATTCAAATGAAGTTTAGTTTAATATCTTTAACTACGAAACTTTTCAATTTTCATTTAATTATTTTTAATATGTGAATGGTTTGCTATAGGTAAGAAATAGTTATTTACTAATAGTCATTAGTAAGAAATAGTTATTTTATTACTTTGTATATAACACTGGTAAACATGAAATTTCTTGGACGGGGTTTCACAATTGATTATTGATGTGCTGCATATCACATCGCATTTGTGAGATATTGTGTGTAACACAGATTTGTAAAATTTTATGATTTTACCTTTTTCAAGAGGGTCTATCACAATTTTGGGATATATATATATATATATATATATATATATATATATATATATATATATATATATATATATATATATATATATATATATATATATATATATATATATATATATATATATATTGGATATATGAAGGGAGAGAAACAAATCGCAATGATATGATACATGTCTTTGATAGATATATGTTAAACATATAATACAACTATGAATAAAGAGTAATATGGGACAACAATGAATGTAATAGAAGGAATGGGTTTAGTTAATGTAAACATACCTACGATGGTAGTAACTTTCTCTTCGTAGACGATCTGCTGTGCATAGCGTCTGGAATATCCCTCATCAAGCTCCAACAATAGTCGGCCATCATATTGATATCCCACTTGCCCTGGTAACGTCCTTCCATGAACTTTAGAAATTGATGGAAGCGTTAACCCTGCTCATCACTAACATCGCCTAGGTTATCCGGAAATTTTCTTAGGTGAGAATGTTAGTAGTGCAACTTTATACTCATTCTACATCCATGAGAATGAAAACTGTCTAGCAGTTCCTTTACAATGTTAGTGGTTCTCGGCTTTCCTGTTCCCCAGAAAATTCTGTGCTACATCTGAAAAAACATTCCACGCTCTTGCCTCTAACACAGTCATTGTTGTAGCAAAGGCAGCATCACGGAGGGGTGTCCGTATTTGTGGGCCATCAAATATCCCAGCTTTTTTCTTCTCGTCACTCAGACCAGGAAACGTTGAGCATATACAGCGGAAGCATTCACCATCATGGTCCAGGGCCTTCACAAATTGTTTCATCAAACCAAGTTTTATGTGTAGTGGAGGTAAGATGATGTTTTCTCTCTGTACAAGTGGTTCACATACGATGTTCCTGTCACCTGGCATCAAGGTTTCCCTCGGTGGCCATTCTCTTTTGGTCCAGTGATCCTTTGCCGCCCGGCTGTCCCAATAGTACAGGAAGCAGGGATATTTGGTGAAACCTGCTTGCTGACCGAGCAAAATGTTTACCATTTTGAGGTCGACGCATATTTACCATCCATGTACCTTATATTGTAGCCTCTCCAAACTGTCTTGATTTTTTCATACTCCTCTCATCCGTACCGAGTACCCTACTGGAACCGAAGCATACCTGTTGCCGTTGTGTAACAACACACACTTTAAACTGCTCTTGGAAGTGTCAATAAACAGTCACCACTCACCTGCATCGTATGCTGGGAGTCCCATAGCGAGTAGTAGGCCTGCAACTTCACTGCAATACACAAGGTTACCATCTGACTGGAAGAGCCTCCGTAGCTCTGCTTCTCTGTTACGATAAAGTGTTACTCTTGTGCCTGGTCCAATGTAGTCATTTTCATGCAGCAGCAGAAGCCAACAGCTCTCAGGAAAACTTAGAAGCCAAATACAACTCTCTCATACACAAGATCGTTTCAACCCTAGATTTGATGTGACGGACAATCGACTAATATTTCAGATGGATGATAGACATCATCAGGTCATTGGCATCCCATACATGTGGAAGGCGTGCTAAACTTGCTGCTACTGTAGATATATGCGGAAGGTAACGTCTATATACAGCCTAGTGAGCACATGAATTTTGTCATTCCTAGGGAATATGCAAAAATAGGGATCCATGATTGCACAAAAACGGGATGTGATACAGCAAATCCGAGAATATATATGGAATCAGCACCTCCGAATTACTATATATCTGCTTCAAAAGTCCATCCAAGAAAAATTTCACCTTTTTTTGTTGACCAGTGTAAGTTTTCTTTATTTTTCCCTAAATGGATGACCGAACTTTGAAATAACTATTCGGCCGAATAGCGAAGTGATTATTCGGCCGAATAGCGAAGTGATTATTCGTCGATTAACATATATTTAAATATATATATATATATATATATATATATATATATATATATATATATATATATATATATATATATATATATATATATATATATATATATATATATATATATATATATATATATACCGTAAAAAAGGAGAGGTAAAATGGTAAATTTTTTCAAAATTTTCAGAAATAAAAATTCATTACAAGTATTATTTATTTAATATATATGTAAAATATAGTCATTGAAGAGTAATTACATGTAAAAAGAATAATAAAAAACTGTATTATAATGATATTTTATTGGCCTTAAAAAAACTCGGTCACCGAATTTTGAATCGGGGTAAAATGGTAAGAAGGTGGGGTAAAATGGTAAATGGAGAAAAAATGAAAGA
Organism: Trachelipus rathkii; assembly: GCA_015478945.1. Taxonomy (NCBI): domain Eukaryota; kingdom Metazoa; phylum Arthropoda; class Malacostraca; order Isopoda; family Trachelipodidae; genus Trachelipus; species Trachelipus rathkii. The sequence continues at coordinate 26,638 of JABUQX010096753.1, forward strand.
AATACAAATATATATAATAATATGAGTACACATCCTTATAGATACATGTTCATATACTTATATGAAGAAAAAATTAAAAAAATTAAAATGATAAAAACTTCAAAAAAATTCATTTCTTATAGCTAACTATAATCTTTTTTTTTTTTTTTTTTGTTAGTTTTAACATCACTGGTGCTTACCTTGATAATTTTTACAACTGCCTTATTTGTTTGGAGTAATTATCTGAATAAAAACTTGAATGTAGAAATTAGTTTGAAGAGCAAAATTCCATGAAAAAATTTATACTCTGAAACAAAAAAATATTAAAAATATTTAGATATCTTATATTATTATCTTAATTAACTAAAAAGGTAGTTTAAAGTATTCTTAACAGATATAGCTTTTGAAAAGCTATAATAATTATGACTTTGTACCATAAAATTAGAATTTTATATTTTTTTGGGGCATTTATCATTTTACCCCGGTTTAGTTTTAGACATTTTTCTGACACTAGCTATATTTTGTTAATTTTAACATCATCAGTGCTTACCTAGATAATTTTTACAACTGCCTTATTTGTTTGGAGCAATTATCTGAATAAAAACTTGAATGTAGAAACCTTAGTTTGTAGAACAAAATTCCATGAAAAAATTTATACTCCGAAACAAAAAAATATTAAACATATTTAGATATCTTATATTATTATCTTAATTAACTAAAAAGGTAGTTTAAAGTATTCTTAACAGATATAGCTTTTGCAAAGCTATAATAATTATGACTTTGTACCATAAAATTAGAATTTTATATTTTTTTGGGGCATTTATCATTTTGGCTTTACCATCTACCCACTTATATTATATATATATATATATATATATATATATATATATAATATATATATATATATATATATATATATATATATATATATATATATATATATATATATATATATATATATATATATATATATATATATATATATTACTTTATTGCAGGGTGCGGAGTTTTTAAAATAAATTTTGACTCCAACTCCCTTAAATTCAAATTTGGATTTTCGACTCTGACTCCACTTAAACAAAAATTTTCGACTCCGACTCCACTCAAACAAAATTTTTGACCCGACTCTAGCAGTCAAATTCAAAATTTTGCCCTGACTCAGCTTAGTGCTTACAGGTTACAGTAAAACATTTTTTTGTTTCAACTATTTTCACTTGCTTTTGAGAATAAAAAAATATACCGCTTTTTCAATAGTTCAATCTCCAAATGCTACTGTCTACGGTAAAAATTACCGTAAAGACATAAAGATACAGGCGCAACACATTACAAACAAATATATTTCAGTTTCAGAAACAAATATATATAATGTAATTATAATGCAAATAATTTTTATTTTTATTATAAAACAGCCATTATAATATTAGCAGTTTAATACTTTCAATCTCAAGTGTACTTAAAAAGTTAAAATCATTAATACTTAATTACTTTGTCAATATATATATATATATATATATATATATATATATATATATATATATATATATATATATATATATATATATATATATATATATATATAATGGTTTTAATAGCGGGGTGAGGCAGGAATGTGTTATATCTCCTTTGTTTATTCAATTTGTATATGGATGGGGTTGTGAAAGAATAGAATTAGAGATGGGGGGGGCAGGAAATAGTCGATTACCTGCAGAATGATGACCTGGAAATTGGAGGGTTGCACCCATACCTATCCTCCTTATACGGGCAGTTTTGCTTTTTGTGTGGTGAATCTGAAGGGAGTGACAGGATTGGTAGAGGGATTTGCCAGCAGGGTGTGTAAAAGGAGGAGTTTGAAAGTAAACGTATATAAGAGAAGGGATATGGTAGAGAGTTGTGAAGTTTGTGAAGAAGGGATAAATGGAGAATAAATAAAAGGCGTTGAGATGGTTTGGTCATGTGGAAAGATGAATGATAGTTGGTTGGTTAAGCGGATGTATAGTGGGTGAGTGTTGGGAGATCGACCGGCTGGGAGACAGAAGAAAAAAGTGGATTAAGTCAATAAAGGAATGCCTGCAGGAGAGAAATGTGAGTTTGGCAGAGGCGAGAAGAAAGGTGCATGATAGGAGAGAATGGCGGGGTTTTGTGAGGGTATATGGTTGTGGTGGGCCAAAGGATGAACCCTACACTGACGATATGCCACCTTAGTGAGGTCCGTCGCGGTCAGAAGCTCGGGTGGGTTTTCCTACGGCTACGACGAGTTCTCATTAATAGGTATAGAGGAGGCGGTAAGGCTGAACTTTCTTTTCGACTTGTGTCATATTCTTCTACTATTTTTCTTTTCCGATGCATGTCACGCACCTTACCCCCAGTCTTTGGGAAAAAAAGGAAGATGATATATATATATATATATATATATATATATATATATATATATATATATATATATATAAATATATATATATATATATATATATATATATATATATATATATATATATATATATATATATATATATATATATATATATATATATATATATATATATATATATATATATATATATATATATCAAATTTGCAAGAAACAAAATGAAACTTCCCTTTGCTAAAATTATAACGACAATTTTATTTAATTAATTAATTAATTAATTAATAATAATAATAATAAAAATAATAATAATAATAATAATAATAATAATTCTATAAATTATCGACTCCGACTCCACTTGCACAGGAATTTTCGACTCCGACTCCACTTGCACAGAATTTTCGACTCTGACTCCTGGAAAATTGCACAACTCCGACTCCGCAGCCCTGCTTTATTGAGCATTGTAGGGAAGATATATGCTGGTATTTTGGTCGAAAGAGTGCCTCGAGTGACTAAAGGACTGATTGGTGAAGAAAAAGGTGCATTTAGGAGTGGTAGAGGATGTGTGGATCAAATCTTTACATTGAAACAAATGATTGAGAAAATGAGGGAGAAGAATAAATTATATTAAGGTTTTATGGATTGGCAACAGGCGTATGATAGGATTAATAGGGAAGCTCTTTGGCAGGTGCTAGTTATATATGGTGTTGGTGGTAAGATTCTGAATGGAATCGAAAGTATGTATGACGATAGTGAAGCGTGTGTAAGAATAAATGGAATCGAAAGTGATTGGTTTAATATTAATAGCAGAATGAGGCTGGGATGTGTTGTCTCCTTGGTTATTCAATTTGTATATGGATGGGGTTATTAAAGAATTAGAAGTTGGGGTGGCTGGGGATGGTGTTAGAATGATGGAGAATGGAAGAGAGTGGGGGGTGCCCTACCTATTATATGTAGATGATTTGGTTTTTGTGTGGTGAATCTAAGAGAGGTTTGAGAGGATTGGTGAGAGATTTGGCAAGTGTGTAAAAGGAGGGTTTTAAAGTAAGCGAAGAAAAGAGTAAGGTTATGGTTGAGGGTGAGGAGAGTCCTCGGTGTGAGGTTATTTTAGATGGTGAGCAGCTGGAACAAGTGTCTAAGCTTAAATATTTATGATATATATTGGATGAAAAGGGAACTGATGATGCAGAGTGTATTAGGAAAGTTGTGAATGGCAGGAAGGTGGTTTGTGCAATTAAATCCTTGGTGGATGTAAAGGGACTAAGTCTCAAGTGTAATAGGGTCTTACATGAAAGTATGTTGTTACCTGTGTTAATGTATAGTAGTGAGACTATGGTCTGGAATAAGAGGTATAGATCTAAGTACAATGTGTTCAGATGGACAATTTTAGGGGCGTGTTAGGTGTGAGAAGAATTCATAAAATGAGGAATGAATGTATTAGAGAGTTGTGTGGTGTGAAAAAAGGTGTAAATGAGAGAATAAATGAAAGCACTTTGAGATGGTTTGGTCATGTTGAAAGGATGGATGATAGTCGGTTGGCTAATGTATAGTGGTGAGTGTGCTGGGAATCAACCGGCTGAGAAACAAGAAAAAGTGGATTGAATCAAAAGGTGGGAGAGAAGTGGAGTTTGGCAGAGTCGAAAGGTTGCTGTGTAGGGTGAATGGCGGGGTTTGTGAGGGGGTATAGTTGTGGATGGACCCCACATTGTGAGATACCATAGTGAAGGTCCGTCACGGTCCCGTGAAGCTCTAGGGTGGATTTTCTGACTGCGATGAGTTCTCACTAAAAGGTATAAAGGGGATGGGAAGGCTGGGCTTTCTTTTCGACTTGCGTCATATTCTTCTACTACAGAATTGTTTTAAAATGCCATCATTCGTAAAAGATTTTTTATTATTAATGACGTTGCAAAATCTATAATAGAGTGTAAAATATGCCACAGAAAAATAAGAGGTAGTACACCAAAAACATTTAATACAACTCCACTTCATAAACATACAGAAAATCATCACCGAAGAGAATATCTGGAAGTCAAAAATTTGGATAGTATAAGGGAGAATCCTGTATTTTCTAGAACAGAGGACACCCCAAAATAGCAAAAGATCTAAGCCAGTGAACAAATTGAGTCTTGGGAAAGTTTCTCCCAAAAAGATTTGACATATTGCTGACCCCGTCACGGGCAGTTCGGTGAAGGTAATGAATTTTATTTATGATAATTAGTAACCCAGCCATTCATAATCACTGAAGAGCAGTTATTCATAGAACTTATTGCCCATCTTCAACCAAAATATCTTATTCCTAGTAGAAAATATTTTGTAGAGATGTTACCAACTTCATACAGTAAATTAAGATCAGCAGTATTCAAGAAGTTATCTAAGGCCCATCTGATATCATTTACTACAGATATATGGACAGCTAAATATTCAAACGAGTCATTTATTTCTTTAACTGCTCACTGGCCTAACAGCGAGTTTGAAAATAATATCTTAATATTCTATATCTTGAGGTACTTAAGTAAACTTTATTTAAATAATACTGTAGGTATGTAATACATTGTGTATGAATGCTACACAAGGATACTATTATATTTTGTAAAAAGATGGGCTATGGGTTATGTAAAATAAATCTCTTCCATCAAATGTTTTCTCAGAAGTAGATTAATAATTCCGGTTCCGGCCGGAACCAAAACTGGAAAAAATGTCAAATTCCGGCCGGACCGGAATTCCGGTACACCTCTAGTAACCTACTTGAAATTTTTCTTATATCTTTCACACTTTCGGGTTTTACATACTTTTTTTTCATGTCTTTTCAGTGGGTCTGAACTAGGGACCGACCGGGGCGGGAATTTTGCCGGGTCTGGGGCTGGGGTTGCTCTAATTTAGCCGGGGCCGGGGTTAGCTAAAATTAGAAATGTAAATCAAAAACACTGAAGTCTTAAACTTGGGATGAAAATTTAAATATTTTTTCCATTAAGCAATTTAAAGTCTAAACAAGGAATATATTATTAATTCAGTTAAATAAATATTTTTGAAAAAATTTTAAAAATAATTTATTTTTTAGAAAAATAAAAATATATTAAAATATAAAAATATATATATATATATATATATATATATATATATATATATATATATATATATATATATATATATATATATATATATATATATATATATATATATATATATATATATATATATAACTTTATCTATATATATATATATATATATATTTTTTTATATATATATATATATATATATATATATATATATATTAGAACTACTTTAATACCATATATATTTACTTTAGAGAGGAAGCCCTTGGATTCTTTTTTAGTGTTATGCTTTACTGTCACTTCATTTTATTACTAAATGCACACAAATTAAAAACATTGTTAAAGACACTTTTTTTTAATGAAATAAATTTTAAAAAGGAAAGCTAATTTCGTCTCGACCACATGGACCTCTTCAGGCTAAGGGACTGGATTTCTTTCTTGATCTTCTTCAGTTCAAGATTGTGTTTCAGTTGGTCTGCTATTTTCTTCATGGTGTTGTTGAAATATTTTGATATTTTCAGATATTCATTTTGTATAAAATCTATCTTAACTTCACCGGGATGCTTATTGTAGTTGTACTATTATAAATGCAAAGGATTTCCTTGATTTTGCGATGGTTCGTGTGATTGATATTTCTGATCATCCTTTATATTGTTGATATTGATGGAAGATTGGCCTGTGTTACGCCTATGACTTGTTAAAACTGAATTTATGCTGCTGTCCTTGTGCGGGTCATCTGTATGTTGATTTTTCTTCTTTGCAAATCTATGTTTCACCTATATGTGTTTTATTGCACTGCAAGTATTGCAGGGGATGTGATATATACAGCTTTGGGAGAGATTTTCTTTTTTCGTTTTGGGGGTTTGAGAATGTTTTTAAGGGGATGTTATTTGATGGAATGAAGGGTAATATTTTTTTGGTAATATTTGTTTAACGAATATAATGGTAATGATTGGTATAAAGGAGGTGTTGCTATTTTTTTGGGGAAGGTGCTATAGTACCTCTTTTTTTTGCTTTGTTAATGCTTTTGTGATGAAAACTCAGGATAGTAAGTGATTTGAAAGTATTGTGGATGTATTTGGTTTCTTGTGCTAGAAGACGGGGAGAGCATATACGAAAGGCACGGAGAAATAGAGATGACAGAACAGCTAATTTTGTGTTTGGGGAATGATTAGATAGCCAATGTATATAGTTTGGTGCGAATGTTGGTTTTCTATATATAGTAAATTGCAAGTGATTGTTATTCCATGTGATTAAGGTATCGAGGAAAGGGACAGAGTTGTTGGAAGGCATTTCTATCGTATACTGAACTGAAGGATGAATAGAGTTAATATAGTTTAGGACATCATTAGGGTTGGTGTTGTGAGGGAGGGAGACAAAAATGTTATCTGCATATCTAATCCATAAACTATTGTTTAATAAAGGGTGGGGTAAAATATGATAAAAATTCTGTTAGTTCCATATATATGTTGTACTAGTATGGGAGTTGGTAGGATTCCAACATAGTGCAAGACTATTTGTAATATTGCCATTAAAATGAAGAAGTTATGTTGTAATGAGAGATTAATGAGCTGTTTTAATATATGAAACGGGAAGGCCAATCTCTCATTACAACATGGGAGTATGGGATCCCCACTTAAGTATATATATATATATAGCTATATATATATATATATATATATATATATATATATATATATATATATATATATATATATATATATATATATTCTCTTTCATATATATATATATATATATATATATATATATATATATATATATATATATCATGTATGTATATATATATATATATATACCTTATATATATAAAAACTATAATGGCTTTCTTTGTCCTAATGCAGGGGGAGTAACACGCCACAGGAAATGCTTTAAGGCCGGCTGTCCCAAACCAGCGCCACTTAGCAGTCAAGTTTTAATTCTTGCCCCAGGTAGATAAAACCCAACTGCTACGCGGAGGATTTGAACCAGCGTCCTCTCGTATGAGAGGCGGTGACTCAACCTCCTGCGCCACGAGGCGTTCAATATATATATATATTAATTCAATTAAATAAATAATTTTGAAAAGAGATTTCAGAAAATATTTGATTTTCTTGAAGATATTTACTTTAAATAAATACAATAATATTTTAACAATTATATTTATTTCCTTTTCCGAATTCGTTTGATATATCAAACTTCAAATATTTTTGTTAAAAACTCGGAAAAATTATAATTTGGCCTCAATTTTAATTTGAAATCATAGTAAATACCAAAAAAAAATTGATTATATTTAGGTATGTTTATATATTTTGCATCAATTTATAACAAAGGAGTAATGGAATTAAAATATTTTTTTTTATTTTGTTTGATTTAACCTTCTATTATTTTGTGTAAATTTACAGTTAACCCCGGTAGAAAACCCCGGTTTTTCCTGATTTTTGGCCGGGGTCGCTAAAAATGGCTGGGATTGGCCGGGGCCCCGGTCGGTTCCTAGTCTGAACATTCCACATGACCCATAATTCAACTGTTGTTTTTAATAGCCTACTTAATATTATCTCAAATTTATTAAATTGCAGTTAGGTAACTTTAAAAATGTACCCCTAAAAAAAACAAAAAAAACATTTAAATTAGATAAATGTGTTAAAATCACTATTAAGCAACAAAAATATTTTAAAACCAATATTTATATATACACTTTTTACATGTCAAAAGGTAGAATTTGAAGAATTACTGAAAAACCAATTCTTTTTAAAGTCGTTTTTGAGAATGATCCAATAGAGAGCCCATTGAATTTACTTTTTTTAATTTGTAGATAGATGGTTTAAATTGAAAATAAACTTTTTTTTTTTTTTTTAAACTTTTTATAGAGTTACTTTAGAAATTAGAAATTTAAACTATATGAAAGAACTTTTCAAGACGATTCCAGCGATATATAATATTGTGGGGTTTACTTCAAAAGTTTCTGAGATATAGCCCCCAAAATATGGGAGCCCATGGCCCCACCCAAAAAATGACACACCAACATCTCAAGAATGGTTGGTTGTAGAGACATGGGAGTAGCACCATTGGAATCAGCGTTAAAAACTCTTATATAACAAAATCCAAGATTGGATGGTTATGTCCACTGGTTGATCTGACATGGAATGCCCTCGGTGTGTTAGATGTGAGAAGAATTGCTAAAATGAGGAATGAATGTATTAGGGAGTTTGGTGGTGTGAAGAAAGGAGTAAATGAGAGTACATTGAGATGGTTTGGTCATGTGAAAAGGATGGATGATAGTCAGTTGGTTAAGCGGATATATAATGGTGAGTGTGCAGGGATTCGACGGGGTGGGAGACTGAAGAAAAAGTGGATTTGGTCAGTAAAGGAGTGCCTGGAGTAGAGTAATGCGAGTTTGGCAGAGGCGAGAAGAAATGTGCATAATAGGAGCGAATGGCGGGGTTTTGTGAGAGGGTATGGTTGTGGCCCACCTGGGCCAAGGGATGAACCCTACATTGACGAGATGCCTTAGTGAGGATCTGTCGCGGTCCCGTGAAGCTCTAGGGTGGCTTTTTCTGACTGAGGCAGGTTCTCACTAAAGGATATAAAAGGGGCAGTAGACTGGGCTTTCTTTTCTACTTGCATCATTCTTCTACTACTTTTCTGTTTCCAGTGCATGTTACGCACCTTACCCCGAGTCTTGGAGAGAGAAGGTGGGTAATGATGATTATTTATAACTACTATTAATATACATTTTTTATGAGCTGAATTTTTTTTATCCTTTTGTGCATTGATCAAACAACAATGTAAAAAAAAAAATTGGCAAGCTCTGCTCACCCATAGGCAATCCTGAATGCATGCATTCCGGCGGAGCGTAGCGATATTGCTTATTATTATTATTATTATTATTATTATTATTATTATTATTATTATTATTATTATTATTATTATTATTATCATCATCTTGACAGTTAATTCACAAATGTTTCAAATTCCTTTTTATAAAAATTTTTGAGAACCCATTGTTCAGATACTTTCAGATTTCAGTTTACCATCTCTTTGCCAATCCTTTGTTTCTAAGTTCCTATTTTTCTTTCAGATTCATGTTATGATATGACTTTTGTTAATGACTCATACTTATTAATTTTTTTTACTTTTATTGAAGATTAGTATATTATACATAGCTTTAACTTTATTTAAGGTATGGCAAGTAGCTTGGGCTCATCCAAAATATGGTAATCTTTTAGCTTCATGCAGCTATGATCGAAAAGTTCTCATCTGGCAAGAAGATGGACACACCTGGAGAAAAATCCATGATTATTCCAACCATACATCATCTGGTACGTTATTAGTATTTATTTTTAAAACTTAAGAAACTTTTTTTTTTTTGATAATTAAACAGTTCTTTTGCTATGGTTCTGCTTTTACCATCATCAGGAAAAAAGTAGTGAATCAGTTTTCACCTAGTTCTCCAACTACATACAAGCTGCCCTAATCTATTGAATTCATAATTGGTCCTTTCCGATTAGTTTGTGTCTTTCTCTCTTCCATCAAAGTATAGTTCATCGACGTAAAGTTCTGCTCTTCCTCCCTGATTTCATTGACATCTCTCCCTCTCATTGTAGCTTGTTACTATCAATGGCAACCCTTGTTATCAGTTGTCAGACCAACATCTTACAACACACTGTTGGAAGTGCTACCATATTTGATATTTGGTAATGCTTACATCCTGGCAATGTTTGTCAACTTCATGTAATTCGATTGCACATTGGTCCAGTACAAACCTAGAGTCGAAGATAATATAAAGTATATTATAATATATTAATATAAGGAAAGTTAATTAATGTGTATAAGGTAATTGAATAGTTATTTATTTATTGAGGAGGTAATATATATATAGAGATGTTAAATATTGCATAAAATTAGATTCGTATATCATAAAAGATTAATTATTATATAAGAGAGTAGTACAATTTATAATCTTAACTATATATTAAAGTGTTAGCTGAGTATTTATATTAATAATATATATATAGCTTAATATATATATATAAAACATATATATAAATAATAATATAATATATAATATATATATATATATATATATATTACTACTATATATAGGTGAAATATATATATATAGTATATTATATTATTATCATTATTACCTTCTACTATATATATAATATATATATAACTTATATAATACCTAATCCAAGTATAGTATTATATATATATATTATAGTATATATTATATATATAGATATATTATATAGATATGCTTCCCATACTTTACAACAACTTAAATTTCCAGAAAGCTGAAGGACAGAGCAACTCTATAAGAAATACAACATATATATATAAATAGTAAGTATGAAAATAATACCCGGGGGTGATAAAGCAAGTATAATAAATATATAATTTTGAAATGAGTGGAAAAATATACAGGGGTAATATATATAAAATGGTAATAGTAAGTTATTTAAT
>JABUQX010096753.1:42500-50534 GCA_015478945.1 Trachelipus rathkii
ACCTCTCCGTCGGTCGTTGGTATATTCTAGCACGCCTGTACGAGGTGCAGAGAGACACACTTTACTCATCCGTAAAGAGCACCAATGCGCAATTGTACACCGTCCAATGAAAGTGTTCTCCTGCAAATGCCAGTCACGCCCTTCGATGTGCCGTGGTGTGCGGTGGACCTGTCGCAGGCCTCCAGGGATGGTAATTATGTTCCGCAAGGCGTCAACGCACTGTATTGTCACGCACCATGGTGCCTTGTACCTCCAACACCTTTTTCTGCAAACGGCGTGCCTTTGTGTGGCGCTTTCCTAATGCACGAAGACGTATAAATCGGTCTTCCAGGGGTGTCGTGGATCTGACCCTAACTTGTCCTTACCGGTAATCATGTGTCAGGGTTTCCTGGTACCGTTGGACCACCAGTGCAATCGTTGTGTGGGATACACCGAACAGTTGACCAAGTGCCCGGTACCCTTGTCTTTCAGCGTGGAGTGTTGTTATCTGCACGCACTGATCTCTTGAGAGTTGACGCACGTTCCTCTCCATGTTTATCTGAGTCGCTTTGTACTTGAATGATCCTCCGCTCGATTATACCCCCGACATAGCCTACTCACACCTCTCCAAGGTCTAGTTACGAGGTTTATGTTTTCATTAATTTATCGCGGTGACGGCCTTAATACTGCGGCGAATTCTTTGCGTGGTGTTTACATAGTAACACTGATCCTGTCGTCTGTGTTTGTGTGTGGGTTTCATGGGTTAGGGGCCTTCCCGTTCCTGCGAGTGAAATTTACTCTATTAGTGCGTTATTTTTGACGAGTAATATATATATATATATATATATATATATATATATATATGTTGGTTAGATATATATAGTTATATATATATATATATATACATATATATATATTATTTTATATATTACATATATATTATTATTATATATATTGTTATATTATTATTATTATTATTATTATTATTATTATTATTATTATTATTATTATTATTATTATTATTATTACATATTATTATTATTATTTTTATACATATTATTATTATTATATACATATTACATATTATTATTATTACATATTATATTGTTATTGCTATTATTTATTATTACATATATATATATATTATTTCATATATATTATATATATTATTATATATATTATTAATATTATTATTACACATATTATTATTATTACATATACATACATATTATACATATATACATATTATATTATAGATACATTTCCATACATACACATACAGTTGTTGGAGCATATATATATATATATATATATATATATATATATATATATATATATATATATATATATATATATATATATATTATATATATATAGAAAAATATATATATATATATATATATATATATATATATATATATATATATATATATATTATCATAGATATATATAAGAAATATATATATATATATATATATATATATATATATATATATATATATATATATATATATATATATATACAAAGGTGGGCATTAACGCGTTAGTTTTAAATCCGTTAATTAAACTGTTATTTTCGCCAACTATTAACGAGTTACATTTGTGAATTAACATTAACGAGTTAAAATTTTCTCACATCCGTTAACCGTTACTTTAATTTACGAGTTTATAAAATATTTTCTTATCAGATTTTAAATTGTATTAGTTTCGATTTCGATAACAAACTTTTTTTCCAAAATTTCCAAACGCTCCTCACAATGGCTCAAAATGTGTTTATTCTTTACACGGTTATTATCCCGTTTAGAAAATGTTTGACGTTTTTCTTTTGTTGTATTCTCATTTTTATTGGTTCGCTGATGAAAAAAAAAAAGAGATAGTGACTGTTGCCGGTTCAATGAGTCATTAACTTTCGTTAGTTACTTGAACTTGCTTCTTTGCGACTAGTGAAAATATAAGAACTAGGCCTCATAAGCGTTGTAATTTATAAAAAATATAATATTTGTATTAAAATTCTAAGTTTGACATATCCTATTATTTTTACAATAATATACTAACTGGGTGTCCGCAAAAGAATGTCCCAGTTTCAATGCTTTATTATAACAGCGCAATATACAATATCAACAGCATATCATACATCAAAGTGAAGGTCATTGAACAGAGTTTTTCCTACATATTCAATATGTGCCCCCTCTGTTATAGGGGATACATTCAGCCGTGATAATCCAATTCCTCCCAAACATTGGTTGATGACATCCGGAGTAATGGAAGGAACCGGCATGTTCAATTCTGCGTATAATTGGGCAGCCCCATAGGAAGAAATCGCATGGCGTTAAGTCCGGGGACCGGGGGGCCAGATATATAGAGCTCTGTCGTCTGGACCATTATGACCAACCCAACGATCTGGGAGTAAGTCGTTCAACCACGCTCGCACTATTTGACTCCAATGTGGAGGGGCTCCATCTTGCTGCCGTATAAAGTTTACCGCTTCATCCTCTAATAATTGTGGAAAGAGCATTTGTTGTAACATATCGAGATAAGCGACCCCTGTTACGGTTGCTTCTGCGAAAAAGAAAGGTCCGTAGACCTGGCGTCGGGATATGGCGCAGAAAAAGTTAACCTTTGGGGAATCACGTTCGTGTTCTACAAGTTCATGCGGATTTTCAGACCCAAGATACGAACATTATGGGCATTCACCTTACCCCTGAGATGAAAGGTGGACTCATCGCTAAACACTACACGATCTAGAAGGTCATCGTCTCGACCTAACACTGCACAGGCAAAAGTAAACCGTAGAGCATAGTCGTCGGGCTTTAAAGCATGTACAAACTGCAACCGGTATGCACGCATGTGTAAACGTTTCCTTAACACCTTCCACACCGTCGTTTTTGGCACCTTCAGTTCGTGACTTGCTCTCCGAACGGATTTCTTAGGACTATGAAGGAACGAGGCCCTGATACGGTCCACATCCTGTACAGTCACTTTGGGCCGTCCTGTACTTTTGCCTTTACAAAGACATCCATTAGTTGCAAATTGCCTATACCATCGGCGAATGTTTTTGCCATATGGAGGGTCACATTGGAACCGTAAACGATACGCACGTTGAATCGTAATTACAGATTCACACTTAGCAAATTGTAGGACACAGAAAGCTTTACGCTCAGGACTCGCCATTGTCAGTATGTGGCGCACGCACTAGAGAAGACTACATCTGAATGCGCGCATGCGCGTATGTCGACCTATCAGGAACTCGTTCTGGCGCAAGTGCATATTCGAAACTATGCAACTTACTCTTCACTTTGATGTATGATATGATATGGATATTGTATATTATGCTGTGATAATAAAGCATTGAAACTGGGACATTCTTTTACGGACACCCGGTATTGAGTATTAATTAATAAGGTATTTACGCTTTGGAAGTATTCTTCGGCAAAAGCATCTGCTATAGTTCAAAGCCTAATTAATTTGTCTGATAAGCTTAATATCATTATTAATATTGTTAGGGATATTATTATAATAAAAGAAAATTAACAATAATTATTACTATTCCTACATATTGTGAAGACGGTTAACGTTAACGATTAACGTTAACTTCCGCTACATTCTTTACCGATAAACGCTTTAATGATTAACGTCGTTAATATTTTTTGTTAACGATTAAAAATTAACGACGTTAACTTTCTCATTAACGGTGCCCACCTTTGTATATATATATATAAAGTTTGTACTCTAATCCCTGCTATTTTTATATTTGTATTTTTATCCAAAATCACTGATTTAAATATTTCACAAGTTACCTTACTGCTACCTTTAATTAGTTTTGTTAACTTCATATCAATTTTAAATTTTCTGTTTCTTATTTCTAAGGGATTTTTTATGAATTTTCAACAACTGAGAATTTTTCATCGCTGGCTCCAATTCTATAAGTATATATATATATATATATATATATATATATATATATATATAGTATATATATATATATATATATATATTATTATATAGTTAAGGTTAAGTAATTACATACATTTTAAATGCTTTGAAATATACAGTTATTATTATTATTATTATTTTTACATATATTTTATATTATATTTATATTATTATTATATTATATATATTATTATATATTACATATATATATATATATTTAAAGATATTATATTATTATTATTATTATTAATATATATTATATTATTATTATTATTATATTATATATTATTTATACATATATATTATTATTATTATATATACATACATATGTTGCTATTATTATATGGTTATTATATTACATACATGTATTATTATGTTATATATATATATATATATATATATATATATATATATATATATATATATATATATATATATTTATATAGATTCAGAATATATATATATATATATATATATATATATATATATATATATATATATATATATATATATATATATATATATATATATATATATATATATATATATATATAAGCGTGATATACTTACAAGACGCGCTTGTGATGCCTCGGAACCAGGACGGATCTTTTCGGTTGTTGACCAGGCATGAAAATGGACTACGAACTCGACTACACAAGGATAAGTTCCGTATAGGAACTATTAATGCTAGTACAATGGAGGGAAAGGAGGAGGAGGTTGTGGGTATGATGAAGGAGAGGACACTGGATGTTCTTGGTGTCTGCGAGACGAGGATGAAGGGTGAAGGGAGGAGGAGAATACATGATGATTACCAACTGATATACAAAGGGAGAGATGAGGAGAGAAAGTATGGGGTGGCATTGTTCCTGACCCCGGATTTGGCAGATAGAGTAGAGGACATAGTTTTCAAAAATGAAAGAATAATTGCTATAGCACTGAGGCTGAAAAGGAGACGTGTGGGCATAATACAGGTTTATGCACCACACCAAGGAAGACCACAGGAAGAAAAGAATGTTTTTTATGAACAGTTGCAAAATGTGTATGACGGAATGAATACTGAAGTGAAAATTGTCATGGGGGACTTGAATGCGCACATAGGAAGGGAGAGAATAGGTACCGAGATGGCAATGGGGGCGTTTGGAATAGGAGAAAGAAACGCGGAGGGGGAGAGGTTGTTGGATTTTGCGGTAAGCAATAGGCTGGCAGTGATGAATACATACTTTGCGCATAGGGACTCGCATAAATGGACCTGGTACAGGTGGAATAGTATTGTTGAGGATTATTCGGATTAAGTCAATGACTGACCTTATACTAATTAACAACAGGAAGGTGGTAAGAGACGTGAAAAGTATACCATCAGTGTCGCTTGATTCGGACCATCGTTTGGTGGTGGGGATATTAAATCTCAAAACCCCGTTACCAACGAAGATGGTAACGAGAGAGAGGATAGCAGTGGAGAGATTAAAGGAGGATGAAGTGAAAAGGGTTTTTGTAGAAAGAGTCCGTGATATTATACCAGAGGAAGAAGAGAATGTTGTAGATGTAGAAGGAGAGTGGGAGTATTTTAAAGAAAAAATGAAAACATGTGCGAGAGATACGCTGGGGGTAAAAAGAACGGGTTCCAGAAAGAAAAAGACTGCATGGTGGACAGATGAAGTTGCACGTGCAGTAAAGGAAAAAAATAAAAAGTTTAGAGCGTGGATGAAAAGAAGATCCCCTGAGACAAGAGCGGAATATGTGGTAAATAGAAATGAGGCCGAGACCATAAAAAGGAGAGCGATGGAGCAAGCGTGGGAGAGGATCGGTGAACAACTGAGACAGGATATGGGTGGAACTAAGAAATTAATATATAACATGGCAAAAAACCTACGAGGACAGGAGTCGACTGTTGCACACTCAGTAAAGGATAAGGCGGGTAGGCTGAGAGTGGACCCTGATGAGATAAGCGACAGGTGGGGAGAGTACTTTTCAGAGTTATATAATCAGGAGGAAGGAGAAGAGAACATTCCGGAACGCAGAGAGGAACAGCTCCGAATAAACGTGGATGAGGGTGCGATAACAATGGAAGAGTTGGAGATGGCAATGGGGAATATGAAAAATGGGAAGAGTCCAGGATGTGATGGGCTGCCGGTGGAGATAATGCGATGTGAGGAGGTCATGCGATGGATGTTGAAGATGTTTAATGATTTCTGGAGAGTGGAGAGAGTACCTGCGGAGTGGGGCAGGGCGATAGTATGTCCGGTGTTCAAAAAGGGAGATAGGGGCGACTGTTCCAATTATAGGGGCATATCGTTGCTGCCGCATGCCATGAAGTTATATGAAAGGATATTGGAGAAAAGGCTCAGGACGGGAGTCGAAGACAAGCTGAATGAAGCACAGTATGGATTCAGGCCCGGACGAGGTACCGCGGATCTGATATTTTCTCTGAAGATGATGATAGAGAAGAGCTGGGAGTGGGATAAGGAAATGTATATGGCTTTTGTGGATTTAGAGAAGGCATTTGACAGTGTACCTAGGGTAAAACTTTGGGAGACACTCGAGGATCGTTACTACCAGATAGAACCCAAGTTGATTAGAGTGATAAGGGGACTTTACACAGTAAGTGAAAGTGCCGTCAGGACAGCGTATGGGATAGGACAGTGGTTTGGAGTGAAGACAGGTGTTAGACAGGGAGGAGTGTTGTCACCATTGTTGTTCATCCTGTATATGGACAAGTGTATGCGAGAGATTGGTGTAGAGGAGGAGGAGATTGTTGTAATGGCATATGCGGACGATATTGCTCTGGTTGCAAGAGACAGGGAGACGTTACAGAGAGTGCTGATCAGATGGGAGGAGGTGCTGCGACGGAGGGGATTGAAGATGAATATGAGAAAGACTGAAGTGATGAAGATAGCTAGGGAAGGAGAGAACTTAAACATAGAGATCGGTGGGGAAAGAATAAAAGATGCGAGGAACTTTAAGTATTTGGGAGTTACGGTAAACAGCAGTGGAATGATGGAGGGTGAAATAGAGGAAAGAATAATGAACTACTCTAGAGGAGTTGGTCAGTTGTATCCCTTGCTGAGAAACAGACATGTGACGAGACAGGTTAAAACACTTATTTATACCACGATTCTGAGACCGGTACTTTTGTTTGGGTCGGAGTCGTGGACACTTACAACCAGAACAAGGAGTAAGATCGTGGCGGCGGAGATGAGGGTGTTGAGGTTGATAGTGGGGGTGACCAGAAGAGAGAGAAGAAGGAATACTGAGATAAGAGAGGAGTTGGGGGTCGAGGCGGTGGAGGATTTGATCGAGAGACAACAACTGAGATGGTATGGACACATCAGAAGGATGGATGAAGATAGATACCCGGCCAGATTTTATGCATGGCAGCCTGCAGGTAGAAGACCGGCCGGACGACCAAGGAAAAGATGGAAGGATGGAGTGGCGGCGGCTGTGGCGAAGAGAGGATGGACGCTGGATCAGGTGGAGGAACATCGACTGTACGAGGAGAGGGTCCTGTGGAGAAGCATTGCAAACGACAGGGGATGACCCTACACGGAGGCGCTTGGTGAGAAAGGTGAGAAATTTATATATATATATATATATATATATATATATATATATATATATATATATATATATACATATACAAGTATGTTATATATATGTTATTATATTATTATATATATATAATATACACCTATATATATATATATTTATATATATTTATATATATTTATATATATATATATATATATATATATATATATATATATATATATATATATATATATAAAAGAATAGAAAAGTAATACAAATACATATATATATATAAATATAATATATATATATATATATATATATATATATATATATATATATATATATATATATATATATATATATATATATATATATATATATATATATATATATATATATATATATATATATATGTATATATATGTATATATATAATATAGTATATATATATGCATATATATAGTTATATATATATATATATATATATATATATATATATATATATATATGAAGCGGCGCACGAAAACGCGAAAGCGTTTCAATGATAAATGCGAAAAACGGTTAAAACACCCATCCCAACTGAACGAAGCATTA
>JABUQX010096754.1:0-17500 GCA_015478945.1 Trachelipus rathkii
TCTCTGGAGAAGCGATTTTCTCTAAGTTTTCCCTCATTCTCACTTTTGTCACTCAACACCGCTTGGTACACAAATGTTTGAATTTTCAAAAATACATAGCTTTATGCTTATAACTTTTCTGATATAATCCCACCCTTTTTACCCATACTCTTCTCAGTTTGGACCGCAGGCTGTAATCGAAGTCTGGCTCATCATTCCATTCTCCCTCTTACTCTATGTTCTATCTACCTCCCTTCATTCGCCTTACTTTAACCTCCCTCCTACCTCAAATCTTCCTAATTCACCCTAATTATACTTAAAAAATCTTTACTTTTCTTCTCAGGTATAAAAAGACCCCATTTCTATACACATCGAACCTTTTAACCCCATTCCCTTCTTTCGTCCCGCTTTCACTTTATTTCTTGCTCCTCAAAAAATACAAACTAATCACTAACAGCTTACTTCTTTACCCATCTTTGTGTATTTCTTCTCTCGACTATTCTAAGGATTTTCTTTTATTGATTCTCCTCCATTGTGTTCGCTTTTGTTTTGGGGTTTCCACGGCAAGTACTTCTCTCAATTTTCTATACCCCCTCACACTCACGCCACAAATTTACCCTTTCAACCCTTCCCGGCGCTTCTTTTAGCGGGTGACCCTTAGGGGAACAAGTATTCATAATAATTCGACAAAACAGTATCTTATAAGTTTCACCTCTTGGAACGTCATATTCCCTTTCACTTTATCATTCCATCTTGGGTCTATTCCCAAACTAAAATTACCTCATGCCTCCCTCCCCTGGGAAGTTTTCAGCTCCTTTCACCATTGCCCTTGCCTAGGTCATTATTTGAACAGAACAAAGCTTTCTCCCTTTACTAAATTTTAATTTTTACCTACGGCGGATTCATTTTTCACTCCTTCCTTTCTCTTTCAGGTTTGACACCTCAAATTAGCATCAAAACCTAATAAATTAATATATATTAATATAATCACAGTAATAATTAATAATAATAATATATAATATATCATAATCAATAATAATCTAATAATCATAAGTATATAATATACCATTATTAATAATAATATAATAATATCCAAACATTCTTCACATCATTCTTAACTCTTCACTTAACTAACTCTACACATGAACCTCGTAGACACATTTTCTTAGCTTATTCCTTTTATAATAGAGTGGTGGACCTCTGGCATTACGCTTTTTTTACTCCTTATCTCCTCTCAACGCCCCTCTCACTTTCCCTCTGCTCTCTACGCCATTTCTTTCCACACATCCTCCTTCACTCCACAATTCACCCTCTTTTTCATCTATCTATGATTTTTTAATTGTAAATTTTATAAGATAATCATTTCTCTTTCCTATCTATATGTTTTATATCTCATTGCGGTGGCCTTGGTGCGTTTCGAATGCTGTGTCTGCTGAATGTTTACGCTCTTTTCTTCCACAAAGGCATCTTTTTAGTGAAACTCTATTACTTGTTGATTCCGAGGCTCCTTTCAAAGAACTCACTTACCTATTCTTCTCTCCTTAATTGCATTTTCACATTTTATAGAATCAGAGCTCTTGCGAAGCTGCGGTCTTTGTGCGCTTCTTCTGCCTCCCATTCTTCCTTGCAACTCCCTTGAAGTGGAAGTTTGCGGGCTAGAGAATCTTCACTTTCGTACACTCCCTATCACTCAGTATTGTTCTACGGAGATATATTAGTCTTTTGTTCTATAAAGAGACACTAATATTACCTCTTTGCATACACACTGCTCACATACAATAGACATTATACATCAGAGTTTTCGTCTCCCCATTTCGCACTCTCTATACCTCTTCCCATCTGTCCTTATTCTCTCTCCTCTCTTCTCTCCCCTGTTTCACTAGCATAACCAATCAACTACCATTTCTCTCCCTCTCTCCTTCTCCCCATTCCTTCTCGTACCACATGATTGGTGTCATCCAACATATTTATTATTCATACTCCCTAATTCACTCACGGCTCACTCTCTTCTATCCTCTCTCACTATGAAGGATGAGCCCACGCACCCTACCAATTTTAGCTTCCACTGTAAACTAAGTCACTTGTCTCACGCACATTTTCTCTCACTAATCACTTATGTTATCTCTTATTTCCAGGACTATCTTCGACGCGGACTCATTTGATTCGTTCGCCTTTCGCCTTACTCAAGGCCTCCACCAACTTCACAGAATAAGTCCTCCTTCCCCTTCTTCTTCTATTGTCATGCGTGCCACCCTTCCACGGACCAAGTCACCCTACTTACACACCAGACCACCATTTCATGCAATATTTTTTTTCCTACGCGAGATACCCCCTCATCCGCCCACCTCTACATTTGTCGAGAATAATCGCGTAATAAGTTACTTACCCTCCGCCGGCAGGATCGTTGCTCGTCGTGTCATACGCGCTCGCTCGTTGGTTGTCGTTGTGTGTCTTTGCTCGTTCGCTCGATTCGTGTGTGTGTGTTAGATACGTTGTGTCGCGCTCATAGTTTGCATCGTTTTCGCGTGTTTAAAGATTCTCCTTTCCTTCCTTACCTCAACGTACTGCTCTCTCTTCTCCTCTTCTTAATTAGTTATCATTGTTGTTCTATTTTTCGCAAACTAGTGCGCCGACTGGCACTCAGACTTGATTGGTCGCAGATAAATAGTCTCGTTCATATAGTAATTAATGCTCTTACCCACCTCCCAAATATTCCCTTTTTGCTATACTGCCTTTGGTTCTGCAATGCCTGCTCTTTGCCGCACCACCGCCTCACTTCCCCTCTTGCTCGCTTTCTTTTCGGTTAGAGTTCCAAGTGGAGGTCACTATTATTATAATTCCTTTAATCCCACTTCCATAATTTCTTACTTACTTTTCCCAACCCACTATTATATTTACAATTAAGGCTTTTATCCTTTATTTACTCCTTTTCACATACCACTCATTTATTTATACACCTCCTCACTAATCCAGTATAACCATTTCTGTACATACCTCTTTTCCTTCTCTTGCATCACTATACCGATATACTGTACCTCTATATTTTAACTCACATATATAATATATATATATCAACTTCTAAATATAAGTCATCTCATTATCTACACATTACTGGGCCTCCTTTTAAAATCTATACTGGTTACTAGCGCTACTATCATACCTTACCACCTATACTACCGTCACTAATGGTTCCCGTATACCTACTACTTATCATCACGTGCTCTCCACCTGGTCCCTATACTCAGTACATATAACTATATCTATATTCTATCATAATAAAATACTCACTATATACACTTCTATATTTACTAATAAGCAATACTGTATTACTTCCTATTTTACCATAATTTTTATTTTTTATATACTTTGTATACCCCCTTTTTTTTTTATCACCTATGTTCCACTATATTTCTCTCCGGCTATTTTGGCTCTCTCACGCCTGTTTTCATCATTAACGATCTGGTACCTTGCCAGCACTCGAGACGCTTTCGCACTGTGCTTTACGCACCACTTTTAAACGTTGCCTAACCGACACCGAGACGACACATATGCTCGAACGGCTCAGAGTGATCAAACTAGCGGTCCCGTCCCGGGCCCCTCTTAAAACATTTACATGCGCTCAGGATAATTGGCTTGAAATCTCACTACTCATCTCCCTCATGCACCTAGGGGGATATATATTAATATATAGTATTAATTTAAGTTTGAAAATGCAAAGGTTTAACTTGCAATCAAATTTGTAATTTATATAGTAATATACTCATATTATATATATTATACCCTTTATATGTTATTATATTCACGGCATGCTAGGATACGATTCGCTGGCCGCTTGCAGATATTTGAAGCGTGCATTTTATAGTGTTTTAGACCACTATAGCTACGACGAGATACGCCTTCGAAACGTTTTAAGTGAGTCAAACAGGGTACCTATAAAGTATTATTAGTAGCGCATAGGATGATTATATTATTAATAATAAAAATATAAGTATTCATTTTGGGATATATATGTCTTTACATGTAGAAGAGGGTATTTGTAGCTACAATGAGTTTGTGTTAGAGGTTTAATTGCTACAAAGAATAACCTTACACGACACTGTCATCAGTGATATTTCCTATTCAGGAAGTTGGATATTATATTACTCCGCCCCCTTCTTTTATGTGTCTGGAGGTTGTTTCCACTGGACGATATTCGACCTTTATATCGGCAGAATTCATTTCGGTCTCATTGACGAAATCTCTGGACCCTAGTCAGCATTGAGTTTCTGCGGGATGGGGTGTGTTTTGTACAACTCCTATACTACGCTCGGGTAACTTTAACTCTGTAATGAGTACGCAACTCGAACCGCAGTAGTTTTGGCTTACAGTGGTAATCCTTCCATTGTCGAACTATAATAGCGTGAACTCACTAGTAGTGGATTTCTTTTATATTCTTAAAGACCGGGCGGGTTTATCGCTATTGGATAGTGGTGAATCTGGTCAAACAATTATACTCCTTCGCACTCTAGGTAATAGGTCCAATATATTTGATAATTTGTATATAATTATCATCCTTTTTGAACGCTCCTAATAATGTCTATTGTTTGAACCCCTTACCCTAGAATGGTCACTAGGGAAGTTCTCAGTTCCTTGCGCTATTGGCTAGTGATATCACCGCCTTTAACAATGGCTTAGCTAACCCGCAGCTTTGAGCTTTCACCTCACAATCAATTTAACTAATGGTTCTCGCGAACATGAAGAATCGACATCCATCTCACAACCGATTTAACGACCGTTTTCAGGAAGAATTATCCATAATAATAAATAATAATAGACGCTCAAAATAGGTAGAAGAATAATATAATATACACTAAAAATGACGGGCGGGGGTTATTATGTATAATAATAGTAGAAATATGCAAATAATTACACCTAATTATTGATCAATACAATTGTATTGATTAATATTTGATAAATTAATTATTAATAATAAGGGGGTATGTAGATATATCATTCGTAAATGGCGTGGTAATTCTTACAACATAATACAAATGTTTGTTATTTGTCACAGGGCTACATCTCTGTTCTAAGATCAGGCTCTCTCACTATACTCTTATCCATACTTTTATTATGGATTTCTTCATTACTTATATATTATTTTACTTTATTGGATTTCATTTTTTATTCATCCAGGTTAGGTCTCATTGGGATGATACTAGCTGGGGAGATAGTTACTTATATATATATATATATATATATATATATATATATATACATGAAATATATAATAATTTTGTTTCGATATTTGCTTTTGTTTTAGGATTTTTATTTTATTAAATATATAATTTATACTGATTAGACATTATTAATGACTCTTTATATTTCTGAATGTAGATTATTTGGGGAATAAGTTGCTCGGGCTTCTTTACTTGGGCATTCTACCTTTGACAAGCTCTGCGACCATGTGTGTCTTATATTAGTGGGTTCTCGAGGAATATATTAATGGACCCGAAAGTGCAATTCATATTATTTTTTCATGCTCCGTTCGGGGTTTGTACATATAGTTCTTGTTAAAACATGTGTAAGAACTACGTATGGATTATAATTTATTGCAGTTTTAGTGAGCGTATATCCCGAATTTAAACTATATGCTGTATTTCATCTAACTCGGCCTTCATCTTCTTCTTTCTTACTCTCTATCATTCTATCTTTTCTCTATTATTTACTTATTTCACTCTAATTCTTTCTATTTTTCGGAGTAATTTTCTATTATTAATTTCACTTCTATTATTGTTATCTTTCTATTATTCTCAATTATTAAATTATTATTATTTCATTCTTTCATTCTATTATTATTAATCTCTTCTCTTCTTCCCAATTCTCTTTTTCTTATTTCATTTGTTATTTCATCTCTTCATCTCTTTCTTCAATTATTATTATATGAGGGTTTGAGGACTTATCTAAGTAATTATTAATCTTCATCTATTAACTATAGTTACAGGCTCAGTCATATTATTTTATTTATTTCTTAATTTATTTAATATTTTCATTTGGATATTTATATTATTATCTCTTTTAATTTTGATAGGTTATTTATTTTGTTATTTCGACTTATTCACAACCGAATTAGCTTTTCATCCCCTTCATCCTTTTGTTTGGTGACGAAAGTCTATTCTCTTTAAATTTTCGAACAATATTTTATATTTATCGATTGAGAATCTCACTCTGCTCGCTCATTGTTGCAGCGTGGATTTAAGGTCAGTTAAGCTAGTAGTGTATTGCTCGAGGAGTTTTGGGTTTGTTGTATAGGGTAGTTGGTTAGTGAGGTTTGGTGGTTGAGTTGGAGTTGTTTAGTTGTAGTGGTTGTTAGGTGGAGTGTGGTGAGGTTGTGCTAGTTTAGTAGGTTTAGTTAGTTTGGTGGGTTTTCAAAGAATTTCGCTTTACTGGGGGTTTTATGGTTCCCCCTTCCCAATTGTAAGGAGGCAAGTTGAAATTGCCGTGAATAGCTTGAAGTGGGGTCATGTTATCAAGTATTAATTGCTCTCAATAATTCCTTGCAAGCCTCGGATCCGATTACCTGTTTGCGCACCTCACCGCTCTGTTTTGGGGTTCAAAGAGGAGGTAATAGATAATATAAATATTTTTAATATATATATAATTATAATATTATATATTATTTTTATAGTATATAGTATATATAATATATATTATATATATATATATATATATCAAGATATATATATATTATATAATATATATAGTAATTGATATTATATATATATATTATTATATAATATATATAATATATATATATAATATATAAGTTATGTATATTTAGTTAAAGTCAGGATGTAGTTAGTAGTAGTTTGTTGAGTAGTAGTAGTTATGAACTATCATTAGTATTATGTATTAAATTATGAATGATTAATTATTTTTATATACCTACTATTAGAAATATTTCACCTTTATGGTAATAGATATGGGTTTTAAAATTATGCGGCATTAAATTCTAATTATGGAATTTTTCAATCTCTTTATATATTATTTAAGATATCTATATATAGATATAAAAATGATAAAGGTTATGATTATTTAAATTAGAGATATGTAATCGTGATCGTATTAGGAACTCAATTGTCAAGATATTTGGTAGGTCAGTGGTCACATGTGGTATTGGAATCTACACTATAACGTATACTATCGTAAACTAGAAACGCCACTCGATAACAGGTATTAGGTGGTTCAAACATAGAGGGGTAATCTATATGAATATATATATAGTATATTATATATATATGATTTATGTATGTATAAGAAATTTGATAATTAATATAACAAGCCTATAGGGGGTGTTATTTATGGGTTAAGTTAAATTTGATATTTAGTGTAAATTTGACAAATATCTTGTCTTTGATATGGAACAAAAATAATTGTATTTTGTAATAATATATTATATATATTATATAGTATATATACTCCTTAAATTTTGTTTATTCTATTACACACTAATTAGCTTAGTAATTAATATTATACGGATTTCCTTTGGGATACCCTTTGTGCAGATGGCTGAGTATATATGTCAAGATAGTTTTGATTTTTTGACTCACACTATACTTGATATATATTATTAATTCGACACACGAGAGCGCTCTACTTCTGAAACAATTTTAGGTGATTCTAACCAGTTTGCATGTTATACTATATATGCGTATAGGTGAATAATAATATACAAGTACAGTCAGTGAGGTGGGTTATATTATAGTATTATATAGCTAAAAGGTGTAAAATTTGACTATATTGACCTATATATCTGACCAATATTACAAATTGTGTTAATTTTTGATAACTACTCATATATTATTATATATACTTATAATTATGTATTATATATTTATATTTTCAAACTACGTATAATACATAAGGTTAATTTTAATATCTGAATTCTCCAGTGGACCCTTTTTTTGTGCATGAACAGTATATAAGGCGTGAATTAATAGGCTTTAATGATGATTTTTTATTTATTGAGTAACTACACTATTATAACGTCATACTGAATCTGAGATAAAACTAGTTATATATAGATAATATGTACACTTTACTGTAACTGATTTAGGGTTCAATAAACAGGGTAACTCATTATATATATATATGCAGCATAATACTTTAAAACATTTTAATTAACGCTAAGACTGCATATATATTATATATATAGGGGGGTTATATTTTTATTTATTGATTTTATATAGAATTAGTGTAATTAATTGCAATTACTTGGAAGATTGTAGACTGAGCAATTTAGATACTTGATTTATTTTTTGTAAAATACCTCCTAAATTGTATTTGATTCAACTCAGGCTAGGGAATGATCCTGGACCCTTGCAGATGAGCGGTGCATGTGTTTGACACCCACTTGACGACTAAACGAACGAGACGCTCACTCGCGAACGTAAGGTCAAGACAGTGGTGCAGTTGGTAAATTCACAAAGACCTAAAACTCTATCCTAATCAGGAAGTTATACATTAGCCGGCACTTGGGTTTGTAACGTGTTAATAATTCTAGAAATCTCCACCTTCTCAGAATCGCACCTGGTGGTCTTTGTCTTTCATGTGGTAATTAGGAGTGATATGTCTCAATTTAACTCCCGGTGGGGTAATTTCTTGGCATCAATTCAACATCTCGTACTTCTTACAAATTATAGGGTTTATTACTTTTCATATTTTAATTATTTAGGAATTGGGAAGTTTATTCTCTTTATCAATATTTTCCCACCTAAAACGAAACAGTGTCATTCAGGGCTTTTCATCGTGATTTTATCTTTTGATCATATCTATCTATATATTCGTCTTACCCTTTTATAGTGTAGTATTATAGCTCTTTTTTAACCTTTCTTAGTCATTTAAGGATAAATTTATTAGAATTAATAGATTTATTATATATCTACTATTATTTCTATTTACCATTCACTATATTCACTTTATGAGACCTTATAATGTTTTTCTTCAATTGTCTTTAACTTTTTGTTATTATTCTTTATTTTCCAGTAGTTGCATTTTTTTTATGAAATATAGTTAAGTTAACATTTAATTGATTTCTTTTATGTTATATAACTGGTTAGGCAATTTTATTACACCTCCCACTGGGGCTGATAATATTGTCAAGTAATAAGAAAGGGTGGAAAACATCTTTATTTTTTATGACCATATTTTGGGTATATATTTCCTTTTCCGTGTACACGGGCGCAGAGAGACCTATTCGGGGAAGGAAGTAACTACGTTTCTCGGATAATATTGTATACAGGGGAAGATCAAGTTGCCTTTAGCTATAGCGTAATTGATCTTTTATCACAATCTCTATGAGGCTCAATTGTATTATAATAAATTTTTTTTCTGTCCCAATAAACTCGCCTTCAAATTCATTTATTATATTAAAATATTATATCCGATACTGTTTTACTTTACATCTTGTTATTAATATACTTCTCCCTTTAATTTTCTATTGTACTATTTTATTTTTTTTTTTTTATTTTTATTTTGTCTTCTCTTGATGTTGGCCTCTAAAATTCATTTTATTATTTATTTATTATTATTTATTAATTTTTTATTATATAATATTATTATTATTATGTTATTTAAATAATTATTATTATCTTTTTTCAAATAATAGTATTTAATATTAATTTGATACTTAGTTACATATTACTGACGATAAGTAATTGTATATTACTGATAAGGCACACAGTACCTGAATGATTGTATATACTATTTTTCCAATACTATTCTTATTTTTAATTTAATTTTATTTAGTATATTATTTTCTACAAGAAGATTTATTTATTATTGTATTAACTATTACAGGAGACGGATTAGTTGCCCATTTTGTTGTTTTTGTTGCCTTGTAAGCTCAGTATCAGAGGTAAGTTAGATTGATAGGGTTAGGTTTTTGTGTTATGGAGTCAGTAGGTATTAGGTATGTAGTAAGTTTAAGAGTCAGTGGTGTTAGTATGTAAAGTAGTAGTAAGTAGTAGATGTGTGATGTTATGGTTTAAGGTTAAGTTGAAACCTTATCATTGGTTTAATAGAATTTGAGATGTATTTTTAATACCTAGAAATTCCCTTTGGTAAAATAATTATTTCCATTAAATTCAATTCTGGGAATATACTTTTCCTTACTTTAAAGTCGTTGTTAAATGTATTTTTAATTTTTGATTAATTTAATTAGAGATATTTACATTGATTATATATCACTATCATATCAAGATATTTAAGTATATAATTAACTTCCAATAAGGTGTACTGGTAATAATAGTATAAAGGGTATAGGGTTTTATTATATTATATATAGTAGTAGTAGTTATGTATTATATATATATATACAAGAAATAGGTGGGAAGTTAGAGAGGCTATTTTATTTAATAATGTTTTATTTATTACATATAAATATTTAATATATTATAGTCTTATCTTTTCCATAAAAATATAAAACCATAATACGTATCGAGCTTTCTACTTCAACACAAATATTTCTCGTTCCATTGCTGCAGAAGAGTATAATTTATATATATATTATATATTAATTCTGCATATCTATATATATTATATTTAATTCAAAGGTTAAAATTATTCATTTCAATTATATATATATATATATATATATATATATATATATATATATATATATATATATATATATAATATATAATTCACTCATATATAATATAGTATAGTAAAATATTTTAGGTTTATATATATATATATATATATATATATATATATATTATATTATATATTATATATATATATATATATATATATATATATATATATATATATATATATTAGATATATATATATATATATATATATAGAGAGAAGCCTCACTCACCCACGTTGTTAGTGATATATTATATATTATAAGCAAAAATAGTTAATGTACGCTCGCACGCTCGCACGCACGCACACGCACATACGCGTGAAATTGTGTGTGTGTTTGTGAGATGAGCTAAAGGCTCCTTTCGTCGTGTCGTCTATTCAGTATGCAAAAGACTAAAACTCTATCCTATCGAAGTTTATACATTACACCTTTCGTTGTCTAGGAATTCGACTTCTCGATTCATCTCTGTCTCATGTGAATAGGAATATTTCGGTGGGTATTTCAACGCTTCCAACTTTAACTCTTTTATATAAATTTAATTTCTAGAATTTTCCCCTTATAAAACCCATCATCTTTGTGATTCTTTTG
Source organism: Trachelipus rathkii (assembly GCA_015478945.1). Lineage (NCBI taxonomy): Eukaryota > Metazoa > Arthropoda > Malacostraca > Isopoda > Trachelipodidae > Trachelipus > Trachelipus rathkii. The sequence goes on from JABUQX010096754.1 coordinate 11,198, forward strand.
ACTATCTATCGTCTCCCTTGGTGTAGTACAATTATTCTTGGTGTCAGGATAAAGAAAGTATTATCTATGAACCTCATATACTGTGGCTGTTATGATGATTTTAAAATTGATGGGAATTTTGTTCTTGAACGGGATTAAATTTTTTTCCTTTCATTACACCAACTTCGGGCAAGTACCATCTTCCTTGCAGTTACTTACTTTTCACAATCTCTGAGGCTCAAGTTTAAATAGTATTTCAGTAAAGTCAAGTCCGGAACTAAAATACTTTTTAAACTGTTATTTACTTTCTAATTTCTATGACTTTTTTTTGTCTTCTTGATGTTGGCTCTATCTCTTTTTCAATAAGTATTATGTCAGCATCAGGTGATCGAATGAGTTATTCCTTAAGTGTATTTCCATCATCTTTAAATCGTCCAGCATCTCAAAAGTTGCAGTTTCTACATACAATTTTTGTGTTGAATTGCTAATTAGCAGGTTTTGTTAAACCCTTACTTTCCAGATATCTTTCCAAAGGTGTCTGGAAAGAAGAGGTTTGTTGTACCTTTTTCTTTCCAAACACCTTTCCAAAGGTGCCTGGAAAGAGACGTGTTTGTTGAAACTTTTCCTTCCAAACACCTTTTCCAAGGCTGCCTGAAAGAAGAGGTTTTGTTGAACCTTTTCTTTCCAAACACCTTCCAAAGGTGCCTGGAAAAGAAGAGGTTTCTTAGACCTGCTCTCCTTTCCAACACCATTGTATGATATTCGAGGACTTCTCAAAACTTCAATTTTTCCCGAAAACTCATATATAAATAAATAAATGTATATATGAATATATAACTAAATTTGAAAATTATACAATTGGTTAATAAATTAGAAATATTTACGTATTGCGTGAAGTTGAAGAAGACTTATTTTTAAATTAATAATTACAGCGCACAAAATTACACTGCTCAATCTAGAGAGGGAAAATAAAGATGAAATAAATACAACTTTTCTATCGAACCCAACCAAGATCGAAAAAAAACTCTAAAAAAATATATTTGGGTGGAAGAAGGAAAATTTTCTTTCCTATAAAGTAAAACAAGAATAGAACCATATAGAACTGAATCTGAAAAAATAACATGCTCCACAGTAATGAATTCAGACACATTAATCTTAAGTAATGCCTAATAATTTATTAACTCGTAATATAAAATTAAGATAATAATTAAAATGTTTCAAAATTCATGCTATGCTTAAATATAAATAAAGTTTTTGTTTTTGTTTTTTTTTATACAGTTAATACCACCGCTCACGGGCAGAGCCCTAATCTAGGAGTGGGTGTGCTCAATTTTAAAGTCTGAGCAAGATTGAGCCAAGAAGAGAATAGCTTACACTCACACGACCAACCAGTGACGAACCTGGGTCTCTCGCTTTGTTGGGCGAGTGTTCTTCCACTGGCTCATGCTATTTGGTGATTGATCCATTTCTTCTTGACCTATACGAGCTGACTCTGCCGAATGCCCATTCTTCTTAGTTTTAAAAAAAATAGTTTAAAAAAATTAGTTTAAAATATGAATAGAGTTTGTTTCAAGAAGAAGAATATATATATATATATTTCAAGAAGAAGAAGAAGAAGAAGAAGAAGAAGAAGAAGAAGAGAAGAAGAAGAAGAAAGAAGAAGAAGAAGAAAGAAGAGGAAAGAAGAAGAAGAAGAAGAAGAAGAAGAAGAAGAAGAAGAAGAAGAAGAAGAAGAAGAAGAAGAAGAAGAAGAAGAAGAAGAAGAAGAAGAAGAAGGTTTCCCCAATTTATCTCCTCTTCATAATGATGAGCTTTTCTTTAATCTCATTAAGCTAAACAACAACGGAAGTTTTAAATAAAAATAAAACTTTCGAAATTTCTCTCTCTCTCTCTCTCTCTCTCTCTCTCTCTCTCTCTCTCTCTCTTCTCTCTCCTCTCTCATCTCTCTCTCTCTCTCTCGATCTCTTCTCTCTCTCTCTCTCTCTCTCTCTCTCTCTCTCTCTCTTCTCTCTCTCTCTCTTCTCTCTCCTTTCACTCTTTCCAACCTCTTTTTCTCCCTTATTATAATATTGTCTCTTTTTATCTCCTACTGACATTCTCTTTCTATTTTATGCATTTATATTTATTTGTTTTTATTTTGTTTATAACGCGTCTTTTAATGCTTTAGTTATGTTTTCAGATAATATTCTTTCTGTTCCATTTCCCTTTTTTATTTGTTTTATTTGTTCTTCAATTTCTATAAATATTGCTTTTGCTAAGCCAAAAAACGTGATCAAACATAGTTTTCAGTTTATAAAACAGAATTTTTTTTATTTTTTTTTATTATTTTTTTTTTTTTATTTTTTTTTTTTTTGTAAAAAATTTATAATATTCAATATTTACCACTTACTGGTTGCAAAAACTTTATTTCTCTATAATATTTATTACATTTATTGAAGTAAATTATTTATGAGAGAATGTCGTTGTTTTAATAATAATAATAATAATAATAATAATAATAATAATAAATAAATTAAATTACACTGGCGTTGTAACAGTTGATATAAATAAATAAATAAAATAAATTTTAATAATAATAATAATAATAATAATAATAATAATAATAATAATAATAATAATAATAATAATAATAATAATAATAATAATAATAATAATAATAATAATAATAATATCAAATCAAAAATACTGTATTCCGTTATGGCATTTATTACATAGTACTTATAATATAATACAATACACAATACAATACAATATAATAAACCAATATAATATAATATAATATAATATAATATAATATAATATAATATAATATAATATAATATAATATAATATAATATAATATAGTATAATATAATATAGTAAGCATAAATAATATATTTAATATAATATGAATATAATTAATAATAATATAATAATATAATATAGTATAATATAATATAGTATAATATAATATATATAATATATGTATATAATATTATATTTATTTATTATATTATATTATATTATATTATATTATATTATATTATATTATATTTACTATATTATTTATATTATATTAATATTATATTATAGTTATATTATAGTTATATTATATTATGTTATGTTATATTATAACTTATCTAAATTTATACTTAATCTAATATTGAAGATACTCGTAAAATAGGATATCAATATAACATGCCTATATAAATATATAGGATATCAGAAAGGAAATAATCTCGATATTGAGTAAGTTATAGAATGACAGACATTCAACATTTATCGTTACTTTATAAGGTAGCAAAATTTCTTTAAAATAATAATAATAATAATAATAATAATAATAATAATAATAATAATAATAATAATAATAATAATAATAATAATAATAATAATAATAATAATAATAATAATAATAATATATAAAAATAAAATAATAATAAAAAATAATAATATACATTTTTAACAAAATTCATGTAAAACAATAATAATAATAATAATAATAACTAATAATAAATAATAATATATAATAATAATAATATATAATAATAATAATAATAATAATAAATAATAAAATATAATAATAACAATAATAAAATAATAATATAATAATAATAATTAATAATAATAATAATAATAAATAATAATAATAATAATATAATATAATAATAATAATAAAAATAATAATAAAAATAATAATTAAAAATAATAATAATAATAATATAATAATATAATATACTATAATAATAATATATAATATAATAAAAAATAATAAAATAATAATGATAATAATAATAATAGTAATATATAATAATCATAATATATAATAATCAATAATAGTAAATAATAATCGTTATATCATATAATAATAATAATAATATAATAATAATAATAATAATATAATAATAATAATACTACTAATAATAAATAATAGTAAATAATAATAATATTGTAAAAGTTGGTAAATAATAATAATAATAATAATTAATAAATATAATAATAAATAATAATAATAAATATATAATAATAATAATAATAATAATAATAATAATAATAATAATAATAATAATAATAATAATAATAATAATAATAATAATAATAATAATAATAATAATAATATTTCAACTATCTCAAAAGCTCTTTTATTAAAAAACTTAATTAAGCCAGACATCAATGTAAAATTTAATGAAATGAATGAATGCTTGAATGTTTTTTTGAATAATTGAATGTTATGCAGGAACACCTAGTATCCATGATAATAGCTGTAATTGCAAAATAAAGTATTTTTTTTTTTTCATCGAATTTTTTTTTTTAAACACTCACAATTAATATAAAATCATTTTAGATTTTTTTTTTTTTTTGAAATTTTTTATTTGTAATAAATAGTTAGTTAACCGTGATTATGCCTGAAGTATACTGGCGAAATATTGGTACAATATTAAAGGCTTTAACTTCTTTATATTTTAGAAAGTCCTTAATAAATTTTCTTTTGAAAATAAAAAATTATTTAGAAGAATAGAAATAACATGTGCAAAACTACTACTACTACTACTACTACTACTACTACTCTACTACTACTACTACTACTACTACTACTACTATACTCTCTACATACTACTACTACTAGCTAAATTAATAATTAATATAATAATAATAAATAATAATATAATAATAATAATAATAATAAAATATATAATAATAATATAATAAATAATAAAAATAATAATGAATAATATAATAATAATAATAATAATAATAATAATAATAATAATAATAATAATAATAATAATAATAATAATAAATAATTAATATAATAATAATAATAATATAATAATAAGTTAAAAATATAAAATAAAAAAATATAAAATTAATTAATTATAGCTAACATAATATTAAAAATAAAGATAAAATTGTTAGCAAATTATGCTTTGCACAAGCATAAGGTGTAAAGAATAATGGAATAGGCATTTATAATACGAAGAAGAGTTTTGTTTGAAGAAGAAGAAGAAGAAGAAGAAGAAGAAGAAGAAGAAGAAGAAGAAGAAGAAGAAGAAGAAAGAAGAAGAAGAAGAAGAAGAGAAGAAGAAGGAAAGGAAGAAAAGAAGAAGAAGTAAGAAGAAGAAGAAGAAAAAGAGAAGAAGAAGAAGAAGACAGAAGAAGAAGAAGAAGAAGAGAAGAAGAAGAAGAAGATAGAAGAAAAGAAGTAAGAAGAAGAAGAAGAAAAGAAGAAGAAGAAGAAGAGAAGTAGAATGTATGACAGAAGAAGAAGAAGAAGAAGAGAAGAAGAAGAAGAAGAAGAAGAAGAAGAGAAGAAGAAGAAGAAGAAAGAAGAAGAAGAGAAGAAGAAAAGAAGAAGAAAGAAGAAGAAGAAGAAGAAGAAGAAGAAGAAGAAGAGAAAAGAAGAAGAAGAAGAAGAAGAAGGTTTTCCCAAATTCATTGCCTCCTTCACAATGGAATGAGCTTTTCTTTAATCTCATTTAAGTTAAATAACAACTGAAGTTTTAAATAAAATGAAACTTTCTAAATCTCTGTCTGTTGTCTGTCTGTCTGTCTGTCTGTCTGTCTGTCTGTCTGTCTGTCTGTCTGTCTGTCCTGTCTGTCTGTCTGTCTGCCTTTCTCTCTGTCTGTTCTCTCTCTCTCTCTCTCTTCTCTCTCTCTCTCTTCTCCTCCCTCTTCTCTCTCTCTCTCTCTCTCTTCTCTCTCTCTCTCTCCTCTCTCTCTTTCTCTCTCTCTCTCTCATCTCTCTCTCTCTCTCTCTCTCTCACATATATTTACGTTATAAATTTGTTTATTTCCATTTTTCTAATACCTTGGTTATTGTTTGCGATAATGTTCTTATTTCTATTCCATTTACCTTTTTTTCTTGCTTTATTTCCTCCTCAATTTCTTTGAAATTTGCTTTTGTTAGGATAAGCACGTGATCAAAGCTAAAGGTCACGTGATCAAACTAAGTTTTTAGTTTATGGAAAAGAGGAATCTTTTTTTGTATATAAATTAAGTAAATTCATTTATTGTGCTTACCGTTGAAACAGTTTTTTTATTTTCTGTATATATTTTCCATATTTAATGAAATAAATTATCTATGGAAGAATAATATTGTTTTATTCTTCTTCTTCTTCTTCTTCTTCTTCTTCTTCTTCTTCTTCTTCTTCTTCTTCTTCTTCTTCTTCTTCTTCTTCTTCTTCTTCTTCTTCTTCTTCTTCTTCTTCTCTTCTTCTTTTTTTTTTCTTCTTCTTCTTCTTCTCCTTCTCCTAAACCTTCTTCTCTTCTCCTTCTCCTTCTTCCTTCTCCTTCTCCTTCTCCTCTCCTTCTCCTTCTCCTTCTCCTTCTCGCTTCTCCTTCTCC
>JABUQX010096754.1:27500-30000 GCA_015478945.1 Trachelipus rathkii
TTTATTTAGTTAATACTCTTTTTAAAATATATTAATAACAATTCATATTAGAAAGAAAGTATTTATCTTAATTTTTTATTATTATTATTATTAATATTATTATTGTTATATTTATTAATTATTAATTATTATTATTATTATTATTATTTATTAATTATTATTATTATTATTATTATTATTATTATTATTATGGTGGACCGAATATCCGCATTCGTATCTGCGGATATCCGCGTCATTTTCAGTATCCGCATCGAAATCCGCATCCGAGAATACTGATGCTGATTTTACGTCCATAACGGATATCATGATTTCCCTGTAACCAATAATTGAGATTTCAAAATCCAAATAATAAATTTAACAGATATTAAAGTTTAAAACAAAATAATAAATAAAATTAAAATTAACAAAATAGTTTATTAAAAATTAATCAAAGTAATAAAATTGAAGTTAAAAAAACAGCCTATATATAAAATAATAAAGTAAAAAAAAATATAGACATAAAAATAATAATTGAAATTACAAAAATTACAAACTGCTATAAAATTTTAAATAAATTTGCTTTTAATTTCATTTCTTTATATATTTTCCATATCGATGGCTGTTGCATGAAATGTATGTGGGGGCATAAGAGTTTGGCCCATGTCCCGCTCCTTGGTGCAAGATATACTGGAAGTTGAAGTTTAATTTATTACAAATATTCTTGGCTACTCTTATTTTTTTTTTTTTTTTTTCATTTTCACTTATCATCACACAGTTTACGAAGAGGTCCTAATGGAGGAAAGGAGGTAAAATAGTAATAAAAATGACATAAATATAAACCCTTGCTCACCCTCACCTAACGCAGTTTCTTTCAGGTGGGCAATGACGCAAGTTTTAAAGTGAGGGAAATTAACTTCGGCAGGAAGCCCAGGAAAAGAGAATTAAACATGACAGAGGTGATTGTAATAGATAAAGCACCGCAATTAACAAGCATTTAGTTCTCAGTATCTATAAACATTTATGAGCAACCGCTGCATCCCTTATGAAACCCAACGAGGACGTCACAAAGGTAGTGGCATTGGAGTGGTCAGTTCCCTCCAGCGCATGCCTCTGCAGTACCTATGGAAAAACAACAAAGCACCCATGATAAGAGGTCAAGTTAACAGGAAAGTGGGGAAAGGTTTCTAAGGTTTAGCTTTTGACTCATCCCCATTCAAAAGACTGATGAAAGCTGCATCCCTATATATAGAGCAGTACTCCATACATGGTAGGATGAGGCCCTTGTATAATTGGAATAACTGAGAGGAGAAAAAAAAATCTCGTAATGTAAACGTGAATTCCAACTTCTTTGAGGCTACTCTTTGAAACGTTGATTTAAATTTCCTAAAACATTTTTTTATTATAATAAGAAAAAGGTTATTTATATTGTCAACAGGAGAAACAGGACAAGCCTCGAAAGAGGTTGAAAAGTTAGATGTTTTTGAGAGGGAGATTTAGGGTAGGGATAGTTAACGCAAAGCAATGCAAATCCCTCCAATCAGCTCGATTAAAGTGCCTGAAGATACTTTTAGGTATGAATGGATCTGTTGGAATGAAAGCACTAAAATTAAAAGTTATAAGGTTAAACTCAGATTTACCAATAAGAAAGAAGATGGGATATTTATGGATAGAATGACATACGGTGAAGCTTAGGACAAGGTTTACCAGAATTGGTTGAGAGGATCGGGAATATGCCAGGTTCCTTAATCAGTTCCTCTAGATGGTCAAGAATGCTGAAGGATTCGGCCTCCTTCCCTTCTGGGAGAGTGTGAGAGTGTGAGAGTGTGAGAGTGTGAGAGTGTGAGAGTGTGAGAGTGTGAGAGTATGAGAGTGTGAGAGTGTACACATTAAATCCTCTAAATAGAGTACTCATCATAATAATAACGATATAAAATTGATAAACGATATATTTTTTAATCCAATGTTTTTAGCATCTTAAAGTATCAAATACCTGTGGCTACCTAAAACTATTTGCTGTCCACATCCGCAATCAGTGGATATTAAATATTGATATCAGCATTCGCATTCGCATCCACATCCGCATCGCATTTAGCGAAAATTAAGATTTGGTCAACCCCAAATTATTATTAATTTAATAATAAAACTCTTTAATTATAAATGTCATAAAAAAAGTTATTATATGTATATATATATATATATATATATATATATATATATTTTGGTTATAATATATATATATATATATATATATATATATATATATTATTTAGCTTATTTGTTATATTTATATCATTAAAATACATATGTATTATATATTTTATATATATATATATATATATATATATATATATTATATATATATATATATATATATATATATATATATATATATATATATATACATATCTATATCTAATATATATCTATATATATATATTCTATATTATATATATAAATATATATATATATATATATATATATATATATATATTATAATATATATATAACAAAGTATTGAGAA
>JABUQX010096754.1:37500-39304 GCA_015478945.1 Trachelipus rathkii
TTGCTAAAACGTTATAACAATAGATAAAACAATAAGTATAAATGCAATAAAATAGAAAGAGAATGTCAGTAGGAGATAAAAAGAGACAATATTATAATAAGGGAGAAAAAGAGGGTTAGGAAAGGAATGAAGAGAGAGAGAGAGAGAGAGAGAGAGAGAGAGAGAGAGAGAGAGGAGAGAGAGAGAGAGAGAAGAGAAGAGAGCAGAGAGAGAGAGAGAGACGAGAGAGAGAGAGAGAGGAGATAGAGAGAGAGAGATTAGATGAGAGAGAGAGAGAGAGACGAGAGAGAGAGAGGCTCTCGAAAGGTTTCATTTTTTAATTACAAAAACTTATTTTCCAGCGTTAGTATGCTTAGGCTTACTGAGCTACAGGAAACGCTCATCATTATGAAGAGGAGATAAAGATTGGGAACCTTTCTTCTTCTTCTTCTTCCTTCTCTTCTCTTCTTCATCTTCTTCTTCTTCTTTCTTCTTCCTTCTTCTTCTTCTTTCTTCTTCTTCTTCTTCTTCTTCTTCTTCTTCTTCTTCTTCTTCTTCTTCTTCTTCTTCTTCTTCTTCTTCTTCTTCTTCTTCTTCTTCTACATTGACTAATTTTTTTAAAAAATTTTTTTAAACTAAATTTTTTTAAACTAATTTTTTTAAACTAATTTTTTTAAAACTAAGAAGAATGGGCATTCGGCAGAGTCAGCTCGTATAGGTCAAGAAGAAATGGATCAAGCACCAAAATAGGCGTCGGTAGCTCATTGGGTAGAACACTCGCCCTAACAAAGCGAGAGACAGCTTCGTCCACTGTTGTCCGTGTGATGTAAGGCTATTCTTCTTCTTGCTCAATCTTGCTCAGACTTAAAATTGAGCACACCACTCCATATGATTAGGGCTCTGGCCCGTGAGCGTGGTATTAACTGTTAAAACCCACAACAAACAAAACTTTATTTTATATTTAAGCATAGGCATGAATTTTGAAACATATTTACTTATTTATCTTAATTGTTTGTTAAGAGGTTAGACTTTTTCGTTTTCATTCTGCATTTTTGGTATCTGAATCATTCACTGTGGAGCATGTTTTTTTTCAGATTCAGTCTATTATGGTTCTATGTCTGTTTTACCTTTATAGGAAGAAATTTTCTCTCTCTCTCACCCCAAATATAATTTTTTTTAGAGTTTTTTTTTTTTTTTTGGGTCCCACACATTTTATTAAAATTTTATTTTCATATGAAGACTCTTCTCAGTTAAGCGCGCTCTCTAAAGCACTAGTACGTAATGATTTGTTGGCTGTTAATTTAATTTGAAAATATAAAGTCTTCTCAACTCAGCGGCAATACGGTCAAATATTTTCTACACTCATCTCTAGGTAACAGTTGTATATATATATGATTATTTATCAAATGTAAGTATTGAGTATATGAGTTTTCGGGAAAAATTGAAGTTTTGAGAAGTCGCGCTTCGGTTAGCAAATAGGGACAATGGTGTCTGGAAGAGAGAGTCTAAGAAACCTTTTCTTTCCAGCACCTTTGGAAAGGTGTTTTGGAAAGAAAACGGTTAAAACCTCTTCTTCAGGCACCTTGGAAAGGTGTTTGGAAAGGAAAAGTTTCAACAAACCTCTTCTTTCCAGGCACTTTGGAAGGTGTTTGGAAGAAAAAGGTTACAACACACCTCTTCTTTCCGACACCTTTGGAAAGATATTCTGGAAAGATAGCGGGTTTAAACAAACCTGCTAATATCAATTCAAACCAAAAATTGTATGTAGAAACTGCAACTTTTGAGAATGCTGGACCGATTTTTGTTTTTTTTTTTTTTTTTTTGT
>JABUQX010096755.1:0-5000 GCA_015478945.1 Trachelipus rathkii
TTGAAGTGTCACAAATTTTTTGTCAGATTAAAAACTGAAAAATTAAGGGTAAAATTAAAATCATATTGAGGAAAAATTGTTAACAAAATGATGCAAATAGAGATATTGACCTTTATATATATATATATATATATATGCTATATATTATATATATATATATACATATATATATATATATATATTATATATATATATATATATACAGTATATATATAGTTATAAAAAGAGCATATATATATATATATATATATATAGGACTTTTTATTTTTTACACAATGGTCAGTTTTGAATTTTTTTTGTTTTTTTACTTATATTTGCTATATGATACCAACAATGAATTTCAGTGGTAACGGACATGATTAAAAAAATATATAGGACCAGTTACGCTTTAAGGATCCGTAACTTTTAATTTTTTTTTAACTAAAGGAATACCCAAGGGTAAACCACAAAGATGGTAGGAGTCGGGGTCTCTCGGCATGATTCTCGTGGTTTGGGTGTCGCGGGGTTCCGTCTCCCCTGCTAAAGTGGAAAACGTCCCCTCTCTGTCCTCCGTCGGCTCGCCGCTGAGCCCCTGAATTTTTTTTATTATTTAGTTTTTTACATATTTGTAATAAGTTTTTATGTTGATTCCAAATATGTAATTGGTTTTTCTGTAAGTGTCGTACTTTTTTGAGATTTAATATATGAAAATTGTTTTTTACATTTTGTAATGTTTTATACGCTGATCTAAATATGTAATTGCTTGCAAGTGTCGTACTTTTCGATATATTTCATTTTTAAAACTATTTAACAAATGTGATTTAAAATTATTTAAAAATACTTCGAACTTTTGAATCATGTCCGTTACCACTGAAATTCATTGTTGGTATCATATAGTAGCAATATATTTTAAAAACAAAAAAAAAACCGACCATTGGCTAAAACAGAAAAGGGCCCTTTTCGAGATATTTCATTTTTAAAACAATATTTAACATAAATGTGATTTTTAAAAATTATTTAAATACTTCGAACTTTTGAATCATGTCCGTTACCACTAAAATTCATTGTTGGTATCATATAGTAGCAATATATAAAAAAAATCAAAACTGACCATTGGCTAAAACAAAGGTCCTATATTTATATATATTATTCTTCCCTCACTTAAGTAATTATTAAAATTGATCGTTATTTTAATTGATTTTCACAAAATTTGATTTTATATTCGTTAATTTCATTTAATGTCTTCAATCGAAAAAAATTTATTTTCATCTATAATATATTTTTGAAAAAAAAAATGTACCGCATTAATTTCTGATTTAATATTTATAAAATAACATTTTAAATCAAAATCTTCACACATATTCACACTGAATGACTCTGAAAAAGCTTTCCTAAAAATATGTCTGGTCTATAGAAACAATATCCTGTAAAATAATAATTTAGTAAGTTTAAAACATTATAAGCGATACACACACAACAAAGAAATAAGAGTAAATTGAGAAACCAAAGCGTTTTTTTTTTTAACTTTTTGTGCTTCATAACTCAACTATAAATTCGTAGGGAGAAATAAAATATTCGTCGAAAATATTAGGGGGAAAATAAGAGATTTTTGTGTATTCAAAATTTGTCTCTCTACATCCACTTATATATATATATATATTATATTACATATATATATATATATATATATATTACAGCATATATATATATATATATATAATTTTATTATATATATATATATATATATATATATATATATATATATATATATATATATATATATATATATATATATATATATATATATATGGGCAATGTTCCTAAGTGGATTATAAAGAGAAAATTGGATTTTTAGATTATTTGATTTGAGGGATTTTTTACGAATTTATTTTCCATTAAATAAAAAGAAGTGTAATATTTTTCTGCGGAGCTGCAAAGTTTATTATATATATATATATATATGGTTGGGTTGTTATGTTAGTGATGTTGTTATGGTTATATATATATATATATGCTATATATATATATATATATATATGTTGTTATTATATAAATTAATGTTGCTGGCGCAGCGCGAGTAACTTCAAAGAGTTAAACGACATACCGCTCGAGCGCAGCGCGCATTTGGAGTGAAAGTGGTCTGCTATGCATTTATATATATAAATTAATGTTGCTGGCGCGCAGCGAGTATCTTGTTACACGGCACCGGTCGAGCGCAGCGCGCATTTGGAGTGAGTGGTCTGCCATGCATTTACGACAACCTGCTGTGCATATACCCTATGGTACTCTTAGTTAAAGCCGTGTGCTCCACAAATTCTAATGAAAAAATAATTTAACTACAAGATGAAATAATTTTGAAAATGAAAAAAAATCTCATTTAAGACAGAAAATAAAAAGTACACAAAATCAACTTTCTGAAACTTCCCAAACTTCTATAGCTTTCAAAATAAATAAATTTTTATTTCTGAAGCTTCCGGCTCTAAAATGCCTTTCTTATTTTTTATCTAGTATATATATATATATATATATATATATATATATATATATATATATATATATATATATATATATATATATATATATATATATATATATATATGAGTATATATAGTATATATATATATATATATGTATATATTATTATTATATATATATTATTAGTTATATATATATATATATATATTATATACATACATACATATACATACATACATATATATACATTATTACATATATATATATACATATATATAGCATATATATATATATATATATGTTTTTTTTATATTTATATAAAAATATATATATATATATATATATATATATATATATATATATATATATATATATATATGTATATATATATATATATATATATATATATATATATATATATATATATATATATATATATTTGAATTCAATCATAACCCTCACCCATCTTCACAAACTCTATTAATTTCTCTGTTTGCCAAAACATTGCTTCAAATTCTTATTATCGCTATTAGAACGGACAATTCTCTTATGAACTCTTACTCAATAGCAAGCAACATGTGACTATAGTCATTTCAATACATCTTTCTCTGCCAAAGTTTAAGACCTCAAACTTAGATACTCATAGCTCATTCCTTCATTGCCTACGGAAAAAGTCATGGACACTTTTACCATTTTGACTGGAAATACTTTCTAAGCGCAATGTATCGAGCAGAAATGCTGTCATCAATTAATTCTACGATCGAACATACATATTATTAATATTATTATTATTATTATTATTATTATTATTATTATTATTACATATTATTATTATTATTATTACATATATATTATTACATATTATTGTTGGTTATTACACACATATATTAGCATATATTATTATTATGTTGTTGTTGTTGTTGTTATTAGTTGCATATTATTGCTATATTATTATTATTACATATTAAATATATATATATTATTATATATTATTATTATTGTATATTATTATACATATAGATTATACAAGCTAATATTGGCTGTTACAGTTGGCTATACATACATACAGCGATATAGCTAGCATATGTTAGCATAGCTATTACTATATATATATATATATATACATATATTATTACACATATATATATATATATTATTACATTACATTATTACATATTATATATATATATTAGGTTATATATATATATATATATATATTATTATTATTATTATTATTATATATATATATATATATATATATATTATTGTTATTATTATATTATACATAGATATATATATATATATATATATTTATTATTATTATTGATATTATTATTATTATTATTAGAAGAATCTACAAATCTAGATATGTACATGAGTGTATATTATTATTTATAAGAAACAGATATATATTATTATTATTGTTACATATATATATTACAGTATATATATATATATATATGCTATATATATATATATTATTACATATATATATTATTATATTATATATATTATATATGAGAAAGTATATATATATATATATATATATATAGAGAGAGAGAGAGAGAGAGAGAGAGAGAGAGAGAGAGAGAGAGAGAGAGAGAGAGAGAGAGAGAGAGAGAGAGAGAGAATTTTAAATGCAAAAAGAAAAAGAAAAAGTTATCTAACTTATTGTATAAGTTCAAGCTTAGAAAATTATCGCGAGTGATAAGTGAGGACACGAACAACGAACGAGGTCAGCGATTCACAAAACACGAATAATCCGTTTTCCAATTAAAGTTTAAATTTATGGGTAGCATTAATAGAATTGGACATATCTTAAATTTTCCGTAAATTTAAAACAAAGAATAACTCAATTTATTGTTCATAATATTTTAGACCTATTATTATTATTATTATTATTATTATTATTATTATTATTATTATTATTATTATTATTATTATTATTATTATTATTATTATTATTATTATTATTATTATTATTATTATTAGTAGTAGTAGTAGTAGTAGTAGTAGTAGTAGTATAGTAGTAGTAGTAGTAGTAGTAGTAGTAGTAGTAGTAGTAGTAGTAAAATAGTTTAAATTTTTCAAAATTATAATATAACAAGGGGCTTAAATAATTTGGAAAAAAAATCTATTTTAACAAATATTAATTTTTATAAAATTTCTGATAAGAAATTAAAAACAAAAAACTTTTGTTATTACAAAGCAGAAAACTTTCTTAAATAGTCTTTAGAGTTATTATCATTTAATATTAAAAATAATCAGAATGTTGCGACTAAATTGGGTGCATCTAATATATTCGGACCCAAAATAAAAGGAACATTTTTAATTATACAAACACCAAATTAGATAAACACTAAAAGTATATAAAAACTCATTTTTGCAAGACGGTTTAATCAACTCTCAACCACTCTTATCACAGCAGGGAATGATTGGTTAATATTGTTTTTGTTATTAGTCCATTAAATTAGAAAAGCAGGACAGGATGGTTAAAAGGCACTGAATTGTAAAGCACAGTTAAATATAATTTAGGAGTGGAAGCA
>JABUQX010096755.1:10000-12500 GCA_015478945.1 Trachelipus rathkii
ATAGATAGATAGATAGATAGATAGATAGATAGATAGATAGATAGATAGATAGATAGATGATAGACAGATAGATAGATAGACAGAGGATGGATAGAGAAGATGAGTAGATAGATAGATGATAGATAGATATAGATATGTATGTGATAGATAGATAGATAGATAGATAGATAGATAGATAGATAAATAGATAGATAGATAAATAGATAGATAGATAGATAGATAGATAGATAGATAGATAGATAGATTTAGTTAAATTCAAACAATAAAAGAGACCCACACTGGAACAGACATGACAGTCTATCCAAGAAAATCTGACCGTAGAAACGCATTACAAAGTTACTATGATTTCAACTTTGGATTTCTTTTCCCTGTCATCTATTGTAGTTTTTGAGATATGAGTTGTAGTTTTAAACCAATTATCACCATATATATATATATATATATATATATATATATATATATATATATATATATATATATATATATATGTATATATATATATATATATTATATATATATTAATGTTTTTATCTATATATATATATATATATATATATATTATATATATACATATATTATTTATATATATATATTACAGTTATCACCACCACTCTATTATATATATATATACATATTATATATATAATATACATACAGACATATGTTCAATGTTATATAAGAGTCGGTAAAGTAGATTAAAAAAATAGTATAACGTTGCTGCTGGCTGGCTGGCTGGTTATTGCTGTTGGTATATAGATATATATATGTTAGTATATATACATATATATATAAGCCATATTAATGTCTCCTTTGCTTCAATATATACAGGCAAATGGCTATATATAAGTGCGTCGTTATTATAGAAGAGAGTTATATATATATGTTAAGTTGTTATATATATAAAGTTATTGGTTACTACATATATATTATATATTAATGTTCTTGTTTACTATATATATATATATATATATATATATATATATATATATATATATATATATATATATATATATATATATATATATATATATATATATATATATATATATATATATTAATACGGTGTATTATTATCAAGTTTCTTTTAGTGATTTTGCGCCTTCATATGAAGATAAATTATTACAAAAAATAAAAATGAAAATAAATAATTTAATTATAATAAAAAAAAAATTAAAAACATTTTACCTTGAGCAAGAGAATATAAATTATGATTTAATTTTAAATATATATAAAAAAAATTAAAAATTTAAATATAAAAAATTTGAAAATTAAATTAAAAACCCTAGATAAATGAAAAATAAAAAATTTAGCAAAATTACCTGAAACTTTAAAATGTTAACAGGAAGCATCCTTTAATTATCCCAACCGGTTGGGGGTACGGGGGGTAGGGGGGCTGGGGTTTAGGGGTTGTGTCAGAGGGTTGGAAATAAAATTTGTAAAGGTAAAATAGGACAAAGATACCAATGAAGTCATTCACACAAACTTTATATATATATATTATATATACTATACTATGATATATATAAATATATATATATATATATAATATAATATATAATATATATATATAATATTATATTTATATATATATTATATATAATATATATATATATATATATATATATATATATGAGCAAAACCTTTCGCAACATAATTATAAATTCACACTTTTTTAATATTTATTTATTAATTACTGATATTTAAATCTATTTATTTATTTATTTATTTATTAGTTATTTTTATAATAATAATAATAATCAATATCAATAATAATAATAAAAAAGAAGCTATAATAGTGTATTAGATAATAATAAATCAAAATTAATTATCGGCCTAACTAATAATAATAAAAATAATAATAATAATCATAATATCAATAATAATTAATAATAATAATAATAATAATAATAATAATAATAATAATAATAATAATAATAATAATAATAATAATAATAATAATAATAATAATAATAATAATATAATAATAATATACATAAGGATATTAATAATAATTTTATAATAACAACCATAATATGCATAAATAATAATAATAATCGATAACAGTAATAATAATAATAATAATAATAATCAATAAAATAATAAAATAATAATAATAATAATAATAATAATAATAATAATAATAATAAATAATAATAATATTTTATAATAATTATTAGCGTAAAAAAGAAACTGTACTGGATTTAAAGTCCGGTCTTTTAATCTTTTAATTCGACTACACCCAAATCTTCAAAATTTGGATCACTACTTACGTAGAGTTAAATATAAATTATATATATATAATATATATATATATATATATTATATCTGACTAAACTTATATACTCTATTAATATTTATTTATATATCTTATATACTAGTATATATAATATATATATATATATATATATATATATTAATATATAATTGAATTATATATATTATATATATAATATAATACGTATATATATATATATATATATATATATATATATATTATAAT
>JABUQX010096755.1:20000-22500 GCA_015478945.1 Trachelipus rathkii
ACCATTGAAACAAGAGTCTTTTAGCCTTTCTTTAGCTTCACCCGATCGCCGCATGAGTTTGACCTTCATCATCACTTGATCGTCGCATGAGCATGACCTTGATCATCACTTGATCTTCGCATGAGAATGATCCTAGAGCAAGGCCTTGAAAATGACTTTATCACATGAGCATGATCTTCATCATCACTTGATCGTCGTATGAGCATGACCTTAATCATCACTTGATTGTAACATGACCATGACCTTAATCATCACTTGACCATCGCATGAGCATGACCTTGAGCACCACTTGATCGTCGCATGACCATGAACTTGACCATCCCTTGATCGCCGTATGAGCATGGCCTTAATCATCACTTGATGGTAACATGACCATGGCCTTGATCATCACTTGACCATCGCATGAACGTGACCTTGAGCATCACTTGATCGTCGCATGACCATAGGTTTTATGTATCACAGCCACGCACTCTAGCAATATTAAAAAAAAAAAGAATAGAACCTTTCGTATATAGAAAGCTTTGGGCGAAATTTATGCATATTTCTCAAGCGTTTTCGTAATTGATCACCATGAACAGTTAATAATAGTAATGTAACAATATATTTATTTATCTTGACGCATCAGAATTGGCAGATTTACTGATCGAAACTAATATTATATTATAATATATTCCAGAGTTTTATATCGCTTAAACAACTGTAAAATTCAATATTAAATAAAGAAGAATACCAAAAACATTTGTTTCGGCTTCATAGAGTAAGCCATTGATCATTTTTTAAAAGTTAAATTTCTTAATATGGACGCAAACAAATTAATATTTATTTTATTTTAAAAGAAGAAGAAAAAAAGAAAACCGTTGTTTTGACTAAGAGAAAAAGAAATATTTAAAAATAGAAATTCGAAACTGATTTATTACAAATTGTTTTTAACCGGTGTGTGCGTTAATGTCAAAGTAATAGTCATTATGAAGTATTAAGCTGAAATATATGAAAATAAATTTTTTCTCAAAAATTATTTTTAAAAAAATTTTTTTTTCCTTAAAGCATCTCTACTCTTTCTCCTAGAAAGCAGTAAATCCCCTTCAAACCTATAGTAGGTTAGGGTTGATGAGACGGTGTGACCACAAAGAATTCTCTCTCTCTCTCTCTCTCTCTCTCTCTCTCTCTCTCTCTCTCTCTCTCTCTCTTCTCTCTCTCTCTCTCTCTCTCTCTCTCTCTCTCTCTCTCTCTCAGGGGTAATGAAGTACAAAAATTATCGTGAAGGATTTTATTTAGATCGTAAGAATTAATTTGACATTTATTACTCAAAAATAAGTAGAATAACTTTTATACAATAAAGATAACATTAATTATAGCAGTAATAATAATAATAATAATAATAATAATAATAATAATAATAATAATAATAATAATAATAATAATAATAATAATAATAATAATAATAATAATAATAATAATAATAATAATAATAATAATAATAATAATAATAATTATAATAATAATAATAATTATTATTATTAACACATAAATCGCTAATAAAAAGGAGAAAAAAAGCAAAGTTGGGAGTAATACAACTAACGATACTTTTGAAATATAAAGGATAGTCGTCTGGAACTGTCGTTAAAGAACAACGAATATAATATATATATATATATATATTATATTATATATATATATATATATATATATATATATATATATTACTATATATAAATATATATATTATATATATTATATATATAGATTATATATATATGATTATATATAATAATATATATATATATATATATATATATATATATATATATATATTTTTTTTATTTTATAATATATATTTTTATATATATTTTATTTTGTTTTTATTATAAACACCTTAGGTATTTAAATATAAAAATAAATATATATTATTTATATATATATCTATTATATATATATATATATATATAGTTATATATATATTATAATATATAGTATATATATATATATATTATATAATATATTATATATAATATATATATATATAATATATATATATATAATATATAATTATATATATATTATTTATATATATATATAATATATTAATATATATATATATATATATATATATATTTATATATATATTATAGATATAATATATGATAATAATATATATATATATACTATATATAACTATAATATATATATATATATTATATATATATATATATAATATGTACTATATATATTTATATATATATATATATATATATATTATATATATTTATATTATATATATATATATATATAGTATATATATTATATGTATAATTATATCTATGTATAATATAATATATTATATATATATATATATATATAGTAATATTATATATATATATAGTATAAACATATACTATATTATATATATATATATAGTTAGAAGGGATATAGTTCCAATGGATTGGAGGAGAGCGGTAATAGTACCATATAAGGGTAAGGGAGAAAGGGGAACTGTAGAATA
>JABUQX010096755.1:37500-45761 GCA_015478945.1 Trachelipus rathkii
ATATATATATATAATTATATATATATATACTATAATATAGTATATATATATATAAAGAAAACAATTTAAAACCACTTAAGAACTAAATAGGGAAATCAACATATTAAAAATTTAAACAGTTGTTTAACGTTTCGAGACTAGTAATGTTCTCCTCAGAACTTCAAATGGAATAAATTTAATTTTGACAAATAATAATAAAAATTAAAATATGAGATATAAAAAATGAAAGCAAATTAGCAGATGGCAACATAAAATTACTTCACAATAAATTATTTGATGATAAATATTTAATTTTTTCAGATATGAAATTTCTTGTTATTAGGTCCAAATTAAAGAATCCTTCCGAAATATTGAAATTAGATTTAAGTTGAAATAAAAAGATTCTAATAATTGGATCTTAGATTTTTATCCTTTGAATTAAACAAAAAAGTTGCACCTTCCCAATTAATTATGTGGCTCATTCTGTGATTCGAATGTCTAAAATGGCATTTTGGTCATTTCCTCTTCTAACCTCACCCCTATGTTGTTCTATTATTTATTTTGTCAAAAAGTTCTGAGGAGGAGCGTTGGTATAGTCTCGAACGTAAAACCAACTGTTGTAAATTTTTAATTTATTTTGAGTTTCTATTGTAGTTCTGTAAGTGGTTTAAATTGGTTTTCTTATCATTTTCAAGAGTTTGAGCTGTTTAAAAACTCTCTTAAAGATTTTAATATATATAGATATATATATATCTATATATATATATATATATATATATAGTATATGATAAATTATATATATATATTATCTAGTATATAATATATACTATATATATATTATTCTTATATATATATATATATATATTATATATTATATATATATAATATATATATACAGGTGAATTTGCCTTTCTTCTTTCCCTGGCCATATGGTTTAGGTAAATGAATGTAATTCCTTTTGGTAAAAGCCTTGAATTAATCAAAGTTCATTGTTAACGATCTGTAAAGTATTTTAGATACAGCTGATTGTTCGTAAGGCAGGTTGAAAGGTGTCAGAATAATTGGTAAAAACCACATTCTTCTTCTTCTTCTTCTTCTTCTTCTTCTTCTTCTTCTCTTCTTCTTTTCTTCTTCTTCTCTTCTTTCTTCTGTCTTCTTCTTCGTTCTAATCTCTTCTTTCTTGCTGTCTTCTTCTATCTTTCGTTCTTCCTTCTCTTCTTCTTCTTCTATCTTTCTTCTTCTTCCCTTCTTCTTCTTCTCTTCCTTGCTGTCTTTCTTCGTTCTTCTTCTCATCTCAACTCTTCAACTATCAAAAACACAGAGCTTTTCCAAACTTGTATCTTAAAAGCAATGGGACCAATAACTCATATGGGTGAGCTTTTTGAAGATTTTTGTTCCATGCCCAAGGTGTTCTTCGCGATTTATTGAATGCAGAGATTCTTTTTAATCCTTTATTTGGTTACGCCTCCGAGATTAATTCTCTACAAATAAAAATTATGCAAATACAAGTGGGTAAAAAAAAAAAAATCATTTTTGAACATATGGTACTTTACCATACCATAATCCCCAAAATCTTAGCAGACATTAAGAATGAACTTGCAGGTTTAAAAATTGAATTTATTATTATTTTTAAATATTTTTTTATTTGATAAAAGTGTTAAAAGTTTAGCATAGTGTTGATGTGAGTTGCATTTTTCTTTTGTGAGAAATGATATAAGATTCTCACTTGTATGGATTTGTTACAAGCAGGGTTATTGGGTAGAGAATCGCGGTATAGGTACGCATGTGTGGGTGATGCCTCGATTCAAGGAAAATTGTTATAGTATATATAGGTATATGGTGTATGGTGTTAGTGTATATATAATGAGGTTAGTGTTATAGTATATTGTGAGTGAGTTGATATAGTAATGTAGTAGTATGGTAGTTTAGTTATATACTACTACTTAGGTTTCTGTGTGTATGTAGTGAGTTATATATTATATATATGGTATTTAGTTACGAATTATTAGTTGATGTTCGTTTGCTGTTAACCACAAGGGTGTCTGAAATATTATATATATATATATATTATATATGTATTATTGATGAAGGGTAAGTGGTGTTATAGGCTGTGTGTGAGTTAGGTATATGGGAGGTATATATATATATATGGTTTGTACCTGATATATTATAGTATAATAGTTATATATGTACCCCTGTATATGTATATACTTATATATATATATATTATTATATATATATATATATATATATATATATATATATTATATACTATATAATATATATATTATGATTATATATATATATATAGTATATATATAATTATAGTATATATATTATATATATATATTTTATATATAATATATAATACATAATATATTCAAAATTTTTTTACATATAAAAAACAAAATATTTAAACCAAAAAAATAACATACAAAATACCAACAATAAATAACATTAATCCCAAAATATACCCCATTTTTTAAAACCAGTTTTACAAAGGAATTTTTAAACAAAATTTACCATTTTAACGCAATTTTTAAAAAACATTTACATTTACATTTACATTTACATTTACATTTACATTTTAACATTTACATATACATATACATATACAATATATTATATTATATATATATTATATATATTATAGTAATATATATAATATACTATATATTATATATATATAGTATATATATATATATATATACTATATATATAATATATTATATTGTTATATATATATATATTAAATATAGTATATATAATCGTGTGGGGTATATAATATATAAGTATATATATATATATATATATATAGTATATAGTATATATATATTATAATAAATATATATATATATATACTATATATATATATTACTCAGCTGCGGCTCGTCCTAAAATATATTGGTAGTTGCATTTTACATTTTACTCACACCACATTCACACACACACACACACACACACAGCACACAGCACATATATATATATTAGTAAGTATATAATATATATATATATATTATAGTAGTTATATAATATATATATATTATTAATATGTAGGGTTAGTATGTATGTATATATATATATATTATTATGCTTATATATATTATATATATATATATATATTATATAATATATATATATATAATATATATTATATATTATATATAGTATATATTATTATATTAATTATATATATAATATAATTATAATATATATATATATATACTATATCATATATGATATATACTATATACTGTGGTGTGTGGTGTATCGTGTGTGTGGAAGTGTGTGGTGTGTGTGGTGTGTGTGTGTGTGCTGCGTGTGTTTCAAAAAAGAGAGCATTGATGAGCGTAAAGCATTAATCTAGAAAAATTTAAAAAT
Source organism: Trachelipus rathkii (assembly GCA_015478945.1). NCBI lineage: Eukaryota > Metazoa > Arthropoda > Malacostraca > Isopoda > Trachelipodidae > Trachelipus > Trachelipus rathkii. Next base: position 40,861 of record JABUQX010096755.1, read on the forward strand.
TTAACAATTATTTTTAAAAAGTTATGTAACTTACTTTTACAATTTTATTTAAAAAGAAAGGTCCTAATTTATCCAATCACCTTATTATTAGAAATTATTATTAGAAATCGATCGAAAGCATTGCTAACCCCATGGTGTTTCTAAGAAAGGTAATTACATCATTTTTAAAGTCGAAAAATATCATCAGTAGCTCTAGGACGTTGTCATCGGAATGGTTATTAAAAATTTTAATAGTTTCACACTTTCACTAAAAGTGGCTTCCAAGTGATTTTCAGTAATGACATCAAATAAAGCTATGGCTCCAGACATAGAACGAAAATCTTCTAGGCTATATATTATAAGATAGTTCTGTTTTAAGTTTCTTTATGTCAATGAAAGTGTAACACTTTACAGGTTTCATTTACATTTTTCTCAGGAAAGATGGAATCATACTGAGGAAACATTTTCGGCAGAAATAACGTGGCAACAATTAAATGTCCTGAGAACGTAAATCTATCTTTTTTATCTGACAAATAATTATGTCACATATCTCTTTAGCCTCTCGATTTAATTCGGAGATATCCGTTTTTCTTCTCTTTTCCAAGTTTTGTATTGTCTCCTGGGACTCTTTCCTTATTAAAAGAATTTTCCACTCAAAATTATCAATGAACATCTTGATACTGAGGGGATCAGTGACCCTTTTTTTGCAGCCGGCCATAAAAAAAAAAGTCTACACTGATTTTATGAAAAAAGAATGCCAGAATTTGAAATTATTACCCTCAATAATTTTAATGTGACCTGACGCAAGGTTAATTGTATTTACGTCTTGAAATTCATCCCCATTTAATATAATATTAAAACATTCTTTTATTTCGTCAATATTTTTTCAAAAACTGTATTTACAGATCTTGAATGGAAGTTCCACCTGGTTGAGATTGAGCGAGGTAGCAAAGATTTTTGAAGATGTTATCCTTTCCACATCATTTTTCAAAGCTTTACGTAAAGCAAAAAATACATATTACAATAAAACCAACACTAAAACACCTTTAAATCTTTTCTCCCCTTACCTATACAAATACATAACTCTGTTAAAAAATCTTACCAAACACCATCAATATCACCACCTCCAATACCCTCCCTTTTAAGTACATATTCTCAAACCTCACACACACATCATAATCCCTCTACTTCACAATGCATTTACAAGATCCCTTGCCTTAACTGTAATAGCTCTTATATTGGAGAAACTCATGACTTCCATCGCAGACAATAATAACACAAATATGATCTTACAGACAACCCACTCTGCCCTCACCATACATAGAGCCTCCCAAAACCAAGACAGGATAGATATCACTCACGATGACAGAACCTATAATTAACTATCGACCATCTAACCGTACGAAAACTACCGAATTTTCTGTATAAACAACACACAGACAGCTTTAAAACGAATTATCGATAAAAAAAACGGCGAGGCTTCCTAATTGATTTCCGCATCTTAAACAAGCATCTTAAAGCTCCAACACGTCACACCATTTTTAAGAATATAGATCCCTAATACTTTCTAGATACTACTTTGAAAATTTTTAGATCTCTTTAGTATTAATTAGTTTAATTTTTCAGATTTAATAATTTAGTTCTTTTATGTACCACAGTCTGAAAGAGGGCCTCCTAGGCTGAAAGCTTACATGGACAACAGTATTTACTAATAGAATAGTCACAATTTTAAAAAATCGCAAACGGAATGCTTCAAATCGCTTCCTTAAGGTCAAACATGAATTACTAATTTAACATTCATTGGTCAGTTTAAATGCGATTCAAGCTTGTACTTGAAATGATGGATTTCTTATAATATATATATATATATATATATTATATATATATTATATATATATATATATATATCAGAGTATTATATATATATAATGTTTATATATAATACATTATATATATATAGTAGGCGTTAGTAATTATATTATGTATATTACTATATATATATAATATATATATTAATATATATATAATATTATTTCAGTGAAGGGAATGATTTCTTTAACAATAAAGATTCAAAATTTCAAATAAAATCAATTCCTTATTTTAAACAAAAATTATTTAATTTAATTATTATTATTATTATAGGTCTCAGCTATTTAGAATATTGTTATTATTATTATTATTATTTATTATTATTATTATTATATTATTATTATTATTATTTTATTATGTTATTTATTATTAGATTATTTATTATTATTATTATTATTATTATTATTATATTATTATTAATTATTATTATAATTATTTATATTATTGATTATCTATTATTATTGACAGGGAAATGTCAATTTAACAAAATATAGTGAAGACAAAAAAGTTACAATTTTGGGGTTTGGGGATAGGGGTTTTTATGGGCGGTATACGTAATTGGTGAGGGAGTGGGGGAATAAGCTTTGGACGGGGAAAATTTGTCGGTCCAATTGGCCTATAAATGACTTTACGATATAATATAGTATTATTATATATAATATATATATATAGTATATATATATATGTATATATATATATATTATATATATATATATATTATATTTATATATAGTATATATATATATATATATATATATATATATATACTTATATAGTTTATATATATATATTATGATGCTGGACGTTGCCTGGGAAAGTCGCATTAAAATTGGAAGGAATGAGAACGAAAACAGAAGAAAAAGGCTGAGGAAAGAGGGGGAGATTAAAAAAATTCAGAAAGAAGTGTTCACCATCTGATAAGGAAAAAAACATCTTGCCATCTTAAAGAGGAATGAATTGGGAATGGATCAAGTATGCTTGAAGTAATGAAAATGGAAAAATAACATCTTGCATTTAATAGAAAATAAATTTTTTTTGGTTGAAATAAATTATGAAATTAGATAACTACAAAAAATTATATCCTTTAAGTGGTGTGATGTATCAAATGTACCTTAGTTCTTTTTGGAAATAACTTGCTTTTTATTTTCAATGTAACATTGATGATAAATAAGATGGATATCAGCACGATACCGTTCTTATGAAGATTTTCTTCCGACAGAATTCAAGGGTGGCGAACGCGAGAGAAGGAACAGGGCTGAGCAACGTTCCTCGGCCTTTACTTACATCTCCTGCTTGAATATCCAGGAACCAGCATCGGAGGCTTATCGCTTGAGCCCACTGATCCTTCTAGAGAGCTTCTTGGGAAGGAGTTTCGAGGGGTAAAATGGAGAAGATGCTAGGGTCCACTGAAAGGGTGAATGAAACCCTACCTTAGAGTATATAACTCAAGGACTATTCATCGGAACCAGTTGGCGCCGAGAAATATTTTTCTAGAGTGCTCTCCGAGAGTTAAGTTGTTTCGGATGCCAGAAAGAGCGAAGATGTCTGGTCTAACGACAAGTGCTCGGGGTTGCAAAAAATCTTTCTGGAGATGGTAAGATATATAGACTTTATAGTTGAGTATAGTATTATATATTATATATATATGAGTAAGATATATATATATATATATATTTATAAATATTATATATTATATATATATATATAATATAGGTATAGTGTTATTTATTATATATTATATTATTATATATATATATATATATATATATATATATATTATATTATATAGATTATATTTATATATATATATATAATATAAATATTATATAGTAATATATACTAATATATATGTTATAAAGTATATATATGTATATTATATTATATTATATATTATATATACTAGTACGTATGGTGTTGTATGGGTCATGTATTACTTTTTTGAGTATATAGTATATGATGAGTTCAGGAGATTGACACGATATTAAATTTTTCAAATTAGAAAGTAGTTCCCTATCATGCACAGTCGGGGCGTTTCTGCGGCGGGGTGTCTCGTTTCTTTTATTCAAACTGGCATATAATTTATAGGCCTGTAGTATTTATTATATTTCATATTATTATTGGATTAATTATATTATTATTATTTGCGTTAGATTATCTATTATTGTGATCTATTATTTTAGGGATTATTATTATCAATATTATTATTATTATTTATTTATTATTAATTATTATTCTGTTGTATTCTGATTTGGCGCCGTCGGTTATTAGGGCTTATACAGTAGATATATATATAATTACGTATTGTGAATATTATCTATGAGACAGTATAAAGCCTCTCCTTATATACATTTCAATCTAAAAATTTGCATTTTACAAAACCACTCTTTTAATATTTATTAATAATTATTAAAATAAAGATAAAAATAGCAAACTAACAGACCGACGTTGTCAGCCGCCGGAACGAAGACTAAGGCACAAATATAATGAAGATCTAGAAATAAATTTTTAAAACCGAGCGATTTTGGCCCTTTGTATATATCGAGATGCTCGTTTCATTTCAAAAAGCGTGAGTGAAAGCATACCAGTTGCAAACCTGAAACGTTTAGAGTATTTTGGCTATTGTAATATTAGCTAAGAAGATTTCTACGTTTTTTCAATGAATATTTTCGTTCATTGTAAGCCGATGAGGCGGCTATTAGTCTTTGATTTTAAAAAAAAGTTGCATTATTATGCAACGAGAATAGTCCAAGCCTTATGTGCACGCGTTAATATATATGATATTTATATATATTTATATATATATATATATAAGTAGTTACGTAGTATTATATATACTAGTATAGGTATATGTATATTATAGTGATATATATAAATTTCATATTAGTTATGATACTCCATGTATAGATAGTATAGTATCAGCGCTGGTGCGCGGTTTTTAAGAAAAACGGGGGAGCACAGGAGGCCGGGCCTCCTCTAAAAACAAATAAAGCAACTAATGTAATAAAATTATTCAAATTACTATTTTTGTTACTATAAATGATAATGTTCGTTCG
>JABUQX010096756.1:0-22500 GCA_015478945.1 Trachelipus rathkii
AAGAGAGAGCTAATAATTATGAATTCATAGTGTGGTATAGAAGTGCTATATATTGCCATTTCCAAATAGAATAACTTTTTATAGGCCCTATGTGACGAGGCGAGGTTTTTTATTTATTATTTTAGGGTCTTAATATATATATATATATATTCATATATAATATATATTAATAATATATATCTCTAATATATATTATATATATATATATATATATTATATAGAATATATATATATATTGGTGAGTAATCTGCCAATTACTGAGCTTCCGTGTTGTAATTTTATTCGATTATATATACTTTACTTTAATTATATCTTTTAACTAAATATGATAAAATATTTATAAATGATTTTTTGAGGCGGTTTTCTGTAATATTCATTTATTTAATACTATTAATTATAATAACATCACCAAGATGAAAATAAACATTAATTTGAAAATAACAACTGTAAACCAGCCGAGTGCATACGAACAAACCTACATTTCGTAATTATGTACTTGTACCGTATTCTTAATTTGGCCTATCGGTACATGGCTACCAAACGTAAGATGCGAAAAAAATTAAAAAAAAATAGTTTAAAGGGTGTTTACAAAAAAAAAGATATTTAATATATTTATACGACTTTCAGAATGTATTATTAGTTTTTACGGTAGCTAATTGTTGTATATACTTTTTAAGAACTATGAAATAGAGGTATATCTGCCAGTCCTATATGACTACCACTGGCATCTGAAACTACATATAACTACTAACTTATATACTATAACTATACATTACTATCTATATTACTATAGACTATACTACTACTACTACTACTTATAATCAACTATAACTTCTATAATTACGCTATACTATACTATAATATATACTACTTACTTATACTTATATATATAACTAACTTATATATATTATATACTATACTATACTATTCTATACTACTTACTAATAATTAATATATTAAATAATAATTATATAAAATAATTATAATAAATATAAATCATATATAAGTCAATCAATTGATAATAATAATAATAAATATTTAAAATTTTTGAATAAGGATATGTCTGGGAACTATTAGAGTATATCCTTATATTTTTATATCCTTATACTGTATATATAATTATAGTGAAACTGATTTTGATCCAAATAAAAAAAGGATATATTGTGACAGTACTCAGTATAAATTAATTGAGTTAGTAGATAGTGTTATATATCTCACAGTTATATACCTAGTCAAGTGACTTAATCTGGTAGTATTACTGTAAATAATTAATATTATATAATATATATATATATATTATAATATATATATATATATATATATATATATATATATCTATATATATATATATATATAATATATATATATTATATATATATATATTATATATATAGGGATAATAAGTAGAATAGATGAGTGAGTATATCAGCGATCATTTTAAAAGAAGTTATTCAGATGAATAAAGTTATTACATTACATATATGTTGAACCTAAAATCATTAAAAAAAATTTAATGTCTAATATTCTCCTTACAGGAAGAGTATCTCTGAACAGATACGTATCAGTGCAAGCCACTTATGAAATCGATACCTCTGAGAGCATAAGGTCGTTAGCGGACTATTCTGATAACGGGCTAGATTGCGGATAAAATTCACGAGGAGCTCGTCAGTATGGCCATACTAACGGCATTCGATTGCTCTCGGAGATTCTCTTCACTAAGGCAAACACATGAGCATACAAGACTAAATATATTCTATAGGAAACATCCCTTATGATAGTAAGCTTGTCCTAATTATTACATTAATCGTACTGGGAAGATTCTATAGTGATCCGATAAGATGAATGATTCTTTTTCTGAACGTCACGCTTTCTCTCGAGTTTCCTCTATTCCTGTAGCTCGTTACCTGGTGCAATCATTATCTAGCTATATTGTCTTAGCGCAGAATATCTATATACTTACATGAGCCAAGAGTATCGCGAATACGTTCACTCATATTCGTATTGAATTTGTATGTATATATATGATAGTGGAGCAAAATATTTTATGAGACTACCATCTTATTATCGCCATTACTATTAATAAACTCGTTTATTGTTTTACTCTCCTTTACTGCTAGTTGTTATTTAAATAAATATTTTTTACTATTTAAATCTATTTTTATTCTATATTCTATTTTATAAAACAATAAAGAACACTTATCCGTTTTCCGTAATGGGAGACACTACAATTTTGTCATCATGAGTATTTTTCGGCCTATGGTTTACCTACGGGCTGAGCGTAAGCGAGCCCTTACTGCGCGTGGCAGAAGTACACGTGACTGACAGAGTACAAGTTCTTGCTCCGTTAGGAGCAAGCAAATGCAATTGTTATTAATTTTTAAAAATATTACCTATATACTATACTTGCTTATAGTTAGATTAGTACATTAGTCCTTACCTATACGATTCTACATTTAATACCTATATAACTATTATTTTTTACTTATATTAAAACTTATCTTTTAAAATGCCTCGCAATTTTTTGCCCCTTTTCTACTATCAATCATCTACCATAATGATATATAAATATATTATATATATATATATATATATATATATATATTATATTAATAATATATATATATATATATATCCTATTATTATATTATATATATATATATAGTTATATAATATATATATATTATATATTAATATAAATATATATATAGAAAATATATATATATAAAATATATCAATAAAATTTGTATAAATATATATATTTAGGAAGATGAATTTAATATTTAAAGGAAATAAAATTATTTTAATTATCACAAATGTAACAAATCATTTAGTGGAATATATTAATAATATATATTAATTACTCTTTGCCCTGAACTAAACCACGAGACTCATTGAATGATTGGTACTATTAGGGTTACATATCATTTTTAGTGTTAATGACATATAATGACAGTGCTAATGCCGTTACCCATAGTTATTAGTCGTGACACGTGTATTAAATCATATGAATGAAAGCATCTGCTATCTGGTGTAGAACACTATATGAAAATCGTATGTATTTGGATATATGGAATTATCATCTACTAAATATAGTATATTATGTAACAATCTAAAATTTGATTTATTAACAAATCAATACAAACCACTAAGCACTTACAACTTTGAGCAAGATATTGCTGAAGGCAAAAGAGCTTTCCTTTACGATTATGGGTTAAATCTAATACATATTCGTGGTTAGTATAATTCAAAAAAATTAATAGGACCCTTCTGTAAATTATGCGTGTATTATTATAGTGATCACCCTTGTGGTCATATGAGAGGTAGTCTTTTGTAGTTCATTTATGTCAGTAATACCATCCTTAAAAAATCTAAAGACTTCCACTCACATGCAAGGAACCATGTTAATTCTCCAGTGGCATAGAGATGCTGCTGTAGCAGCGAGAAATTTTGACAAATAATTTTTAAATAAATGTGCTAATTGTTTTTGAACAACTTATAGCTGATTTTCATTTTTACTATGTCGAAAAAAATAGTTGTTGCCACTAATTTCAACTTTGATCTTACTAATAGTGTATAGTAAACCCATGGATCTAGCTGTTCGAGGCAGTATACTGCAGATACGGGTAATTTTTCCCGGATTTTTTAAAATTCAGAGTTGAAGCTGATGATGCTGTGCTTACTGAGCAAATTTACAACCAAAAACAAATATACTAACATCACAAATGGTCCAGAATGAGCTTACATTTCCATATCGACGGGAACCTATATATAATTTGTAAAACATTCATATGGATGGTGATAAGAAAATGAACAATTAGTGAATACTTTTCACTTATAGCGGATGAAACGCGGTGTAATAACTGCCGTGATAATACAAGAACCCCACAAATATATAATGTAACTACTTGAAACTGACAGTTTAGGATTCTTCTACCACCTAATATTAGTATTAACTTTCAAACTACTTTATACATGTTTAAAATGCGTATTAAGTTCTTTGTTAAATTACGTGTAGTTATAGTAGACTTATTGTTCAAACTACTTCTATCATGGCTAAAGTAGAAAATGGTCCACATAAGATAAAATAAAATGACAGAATTAACATATATTTACCAAGGCAAATTTTTTATCATCATGTTGACTTCTCATCGCTTATAAATATTAGTTAGTATAATGACTTGAAATCCTTGATTCCGAATTTCAATATATACTGTGGGGCAAGCATGTGAAAAGAAGTAATAAGCTTTTTTCGTGAAACTCCATTGCATAGGAAACTGACAATGAATATACCAAATGCTATCGAAACAAGATGGTCCCCAAAATAAAAGTCCATTAGATTTTTTTTTAAAATTTCATTCACATTAAATCGGTTTTGGAAACTTTTTATTTTTTAAAGATTAAAAAGGCATGTTCTGAAAGTGATAACAAATAGACGTGACAACTGCTACTTATAATAATAATAATAATAAATAATAATAATAATAATAATAATAATAATAATAATAATAATTCAGTCAGTAATTAATCTCAAAACAGGAACTCCTAAATTACACTATATTGCTCAGATTATCATAATAATAATAATGGTAAGTACTTGACTACTTAATCTCTATTAATCGCAGCAGGCTCACGCATACTTCCAAGCACATAATTGAGCCAATATACTGGTAGAGCCATAGACGATATCACACGATAGGTAAGAGCATATGGAAAAGACCAATCTAAACGGTTATGAAATTAGTACTAGACACTAAGTGATGTGGAACTTAAACATTGTCGCTCTTGTGTATCGATATGAGAACTTTTACTGAGCCTAGACTAACGGAGGATTGCATGGATAATCTCTCATTATATTATAGAATTCTATTCTCAAATGCCCAGCACCGCATGAGTGATACAGGCAACTTCAATGATCACTAACTTTTCAATGTGTTCTGCGGAGGAATTATTTCAGGGTTTTCATTCTATCCTCTTTTTTATATACGAGACTTTCATAAGATTCACTGATATATCGTACTCTGCATATTCATCAAGATCTTTTGGACGACTAGTAACCAGAATTATCAAACATCCCTAGGTAGGTGCCTAGCATCGTATATGAGAAAATATATACTACTATATCATATGAATTATATAACAGAAAATTAGATATCACTTACAGCTATATACCGATATCTAGATAGAACTTGAAGGTGATAGCAGAACTCATGGTAAGACTTAATGGAAGAAATGCAGATGGGTAGCGAAGGGTTTAATAGTATGAGACGTAAAAATGTGTGCTATATAGTAAACTTGATTTACTCTATAAACATTGCGCTCATTTCCTCTGCGTTTAGCACATTAGACATAATTAAAAGTTTGATTCTACTGTATTAAAAAATATGTACGACTTGCACAAATTGAAATAGATCATTCAGCACTTTGAGAGAGTAAAACTTGGCTAAGGTCAATCATTTTTTCGAAGAGATCGTATTAAATGGATTATGTCTCTCCATACAATGTATGCAATCATGAGTGACATCAAGTTGGATAGAGAACTAAAATTATTACTATTAGGATGTGCTTGTCTCTAGTTAATCAGCGCGAGAATACCTGTTCTAGAACAACTCACTTATTATAATTATTTATATCTCTGTGTGCATATAACGAGTAACAAGTCAGAGAAAGTGATCATAAAAATACTTAGATCTCTATCAGTCTATCCGTAATCTCTGGAGTGTCTGACTTCGAATAGTGATGAAGAATGAAGTCATAACTTACAATGAGAGAAATTATTTTACATGAATATTCTCTTGCAGGAAAATTTTCTTGATATTACAATGAAATCATGTCATGAGAGCTATACACCGGCCAGGCGAATCACGTACTGAAGCGTTCAGAGCCTGCACGATGCAATGTATATAGCGCTCTAAAGTACTCGAAGTGAGCCTTAGTAGAGTTGGCTGAGCGTACCAACTCCGATAGTATATTACTCAATCTATATGACAAGTAAAGGTGAGGATATGTAAATGTTACTATACTGAGTATCTGATTATTATATATATTAGTATCAGACGATATACATTACACTATAATCAGACTATGATATTATTGCAGAGGTATTTATGATAACTATATACTAAATTACTATAGATAAGTAATATTAATAAATATATATATATATATATTATATATAATATAAGATATAATAACTATATATATTATGTTATATCAGGTAGTATATATATATATATATATATATATAACATATTATTATATATATTATTCTTATTCATGGAAAATTCGAATTAAAAAAAATCTGACTCCCCTGAATTTCATTGCACTGAGCCCGAGTCAGATGTCATATATATAGATTATATATTATATATATATATATTATATATATATATATCATAATTACAATTAATAAATATATTAAATATATATTATATATAATAATATTATTATACTATTATAATAATAATATTATAATATATTAGTATTGTCCTTTTGTTAGATATATATATATATAATGGAGAGAGAGAGTAGAGAGAGAGAGAGGTGAGAGAAGAGGGAGAGAGAGAGTATAGAGAGAGAGAGAGTAGAGAGAGAGGCAGAGTGATTTACGAAGTCACGGCTCTTGATGCAGAGATATGGACTAGATAGTATTTACTTATTTGTAAATTTATCTACGAAAAAGTACTAAATCATTTTTGGTTGACCTTCACAATTGTATATAATAAGATCATCGCACGTACGTGCACTATTATATAATCTACTTATATATATATATATTAAATATTCATATAAGTAATATATTATATAATTTATATTATAAATATATATATATATAGATATATACTATGTATAATATTTCCGTATATATATATATATATATATATATCATATATATATACTTACTATATATATGTTGTGTGTGTGTGTGTGTGTAATTTATTCAAAAGACGTTATTTTCGCTCTCTCTTCGTGCTTAACACAAAAAGGCATTTGGTCCTGGTGGTATTCCTCCTGTGGTTCTCAATACTTGTGCTTCTGGAGTTACACCCTGCCTGGGTGAGCTATTTAGTCTCTGTCTATCTACTTCAACCTTCCCTTCTTGGTGGAAAAGTGCACTTCTTCAGCGTGTCCTCGAAGAAAGGGGACCCCTTCCAATCCTCAAATTATCATCCTATCGTTTTAACCTCCTTTTCTTTCTAAAGTTTTCGAATCTCTCCTAATCAGGAAGATTTCGAAACATCTTAATTCTTCTTTGGAAACATCTTAATTATTTTTTGGAAATATCTTAGTTCTTTTTTTGAAATATCTCAGTTCTCTGGAAACAACTTAGTTCTTCTTTGGAAACATCTTAGTCCTTCTTTGGAAACATCTTAGTTCTTCTTTGGAAACATCTTAGTTCTTCTTTGGAAACATCTTAGTTCTTCTTTGGAAACATCTTAGTTCTTCTTTGGAAACATCTTAGTTCTTTAGAAACATCTTAGTTCTTCTTTGGAAACATCTTAGTTTTTCTTTGGAAACATTTTAGTTCTTCTTTGGAAACACCTTAGTCTCTTTGGAATAACTATCTTAGTTTTCTCTTTGGAACATATTGTCTCTTATTTGGAAATCTATCTTAGTTCATTCTATTGAAATCACTTAGTACCCTTCTGAAATATCATTTACTTCTTTCTTTGGAAACTTCTTTAGTTCGTTCTTTTTGAAACATGCTTAGTTACTTTCCTGAATACATATCTTATTCTGTCTTTGGAACACTCAGTTCTTCTTGTTATTGGAAACTATCTTAGTCCTCTTTATGTAAGACATCTTGGAGTTTTACTTTGAAACATTTTATTCTTCCTTCGAGAACAATCTAGTTTTCTTCTTTGAAAACATCTTAGTTCTTCTTTGGAAAAAACTTATTTCTTCATTGGAAACACCTTAGCTCTTCTTTGGAAACCTCTCAATTCTTCATATATAACATCTGATCACCAGCACTGCCTTAATAAGAAACAATCTACTAGCGATCTTCCTTTCCCTTCTCTATGATTCATGGTCTCAAGCCCTCATTATTTCGGTAAATCTTTTGTTGCGGCGATAGACATGTCGAAAGCCTTCGATAGAGTCTAGCATAAAGTTTTGATTCCTAAACTTCCCTCCCTGAGGATCTCTCTCTCTCTGCTCTCTCATCTCTCTCTCTCTACATTCATCACCTCTCTCTCTCTTCATCTCTCTCTTTCTCTCTTCTCTCTCTCAGATCTCTCTCTCTCACTAACTTTCTCCACTCTCTTTCTGTCCTTTGAATTGTTGCCTCACGTTCTTCATACTATCCTTCTTACCACGGACACTACTCTTCGGAACTCTCCAATCGCACACCTCCTCCATTGAGAAGGGTTCTGACCCCAGACTTAACCGCCATGCTCGATCTTACATGTACTCCACTGGTAAAGTCTGGAACACACTTCCATTATCTATCTTATCCCAACTAACTTTGTGTGACCTTGAATCCATTGCTTCCAAACGCCTTGTATCGGGACATGTTGAACTTTGAATTGAATCTGGATTGGGAATATCCACTAACTCTGGTGGCATTCGGAAGACCTCTGGCTGTTTGTACCGTTACCCCAGTGTATATATATATTATAATAGATATATTTATAATACTATATATATATATATTATATATATATATTATATATATAGTTTTATTAGTTTATGGTATAGTAAGTATATTATATGATATTAATGTATTTATAATATAAGAATTATATTTTTATTAAGTAATATATGAATATACTATATATATATACTGTATAGTAGTATATTATATAACAATATAATAGTATAATATATTATATATAGTATAATATCTAGTAGTACCTATTAGTATATTAATACTATATTATATATATAATATATATATATGATAGTACCTGATATATATATATATTATACCATATATATATATATATACTAAATATAGATATATTATATAATTATATTATATATATCACAATTTTGTATATATAATAGTAAAGTCAAAACATAGTTATAATATAGGTAGTATAAAATGTTACTAGATTATATTATTAAATTACTATATATAATATATATTATAGCTACAACATGACACTTCAAAGAAAAGTTTTACCAATAGTAACATTGAAAATCAGATTTAATTACTCTGTAACATTGAAAACATGAAATAGGAAAAAGGTTTTTCTAAATGAATTCTTAATTCATTTTGTAATCCATCAAAATCATTGAAATACATTGGTTAAAGAGAGTTTAAAAAAATAGCTTTTTATAATATATATTTGTTAAGCATTTATTTATTTTGTTATTTAATTATTTTATTATTTATCTTTTTATATATTTATTTATTTATTTTTTATTTTCTTGTAAATTTCATGTGAATAACTAAAAAGAAATGAAATTTCTTGTTTTAATTTTACTTTTTATGTTGAATGTAACAATAATATATATATTATATATATATATATATAAAATTATTAAAAGCTTAATAAGGATTATAAATTTAAGATTAATATTTTAAAAGAATAATTAATAATATATATATATATATATAATAGTATATAGATATTATAATTATACTATAACATAATATAGTATATATATGTAAAAAAAAAAAATATATTTTATATATATATATATCCTAGCTCTTAAATAAATATTATTTTTAAATATCTTTATATTCCTATATATATATATTATACTATATATATATATATATATATATTATATATATTATATATATATATATATATATATATATATATATATATATATATATATATATATGATTATTTTTGTTACAGATGTGATGTGAAGCAGGGAGGACGTTTCCGATGGGTATCTATCTACAGGAGAATCTTTTGTAGAATTAATCTTCTTTAGTCTATTTTATTAGTGATGTAATTAGTGGTAGTTTGTGTAGCATAGTTCAATAGAATAGTTTATATATTCTTTCTTTAACCTTTGTTTTTCTCTTCTTTTTCAGTTAATATTTTATTAAGTTAATAAAGTAAAATAGTAAAAAAAAAATGGAGGAAAAAGTCAATATTGCATAATCAGATAATTGGGAGGTGGAGGATAGCTGCTGGAAAAGGAAACAAGTTTGGGATGGAATGCTGAAACACTAAAGGGAAATCAAGGTGTTAAAGATTAAAGTAGTTGTTCTAAGGTAGTTTTGTTTTTCGAAAGTGTCTTTGCCCCTAATCTAGATAAGTATGGATCGATCTTTGTTTGTCTTTGTTGGCTTAGTTTGTAGTAATTTATTTACCTCTAATCTAAGTAATCTAGGTACCATTCTACCTACTAACACAAGTATATTTTGTTTAACCCTTTCTCCTCGTCTCATCTTCGTCTCATCTCCTCAAGGACACAAAGATTTTCTGCTAACAAGTTGTAAGTACTAACCGAGCGCTGCTGCCGCCAATAAAAATAATTTTTATCATCATCATCATCAAGCACCTTCTTTCCACAAGACTGGGGGTAAGGTGTGTAACATGCACCGGAAACAGAAAAGAAGTAGAAGAAAATGACGCAAGTTGAAAAGAAAGACCAGCCTTACCTCCCCCTTTATACCTTTGAGTGAGAAGTCGTCGCAGTCAGAAAATCCACCCTAGAGATTCACGTGACCAAGACGGACCCTTACTGTGGCATCTCGTAAAATGTAGGGTTCATCCCTTGGCCCAGGTGAGCCACAACAATACCCCTTTACAAAACCCCACCATTCACTCCTATTATGCACCTTTCTTCTCGCCTCTGCCAAACTCCTATTTCTCTCCTATAGGCTTTCCTTTACTGACTCAATCCACTTTTTCGTCAGTCTCCCAGGACACTCACCACTATACATTCGCCTAATCAACCGACTATCATTCATCCTTTCCACATGACCAAACCATCTCAACGTACTTTCATTTATTCTCTCATTTACCCCTTTCTTCACAGCACACAGGTCTCCAATACGTTCATTCCTCATTTTATCAATTTTTCTCACACCTAACACTTCCCTAAGATTGTCCATCTGAACACATCGAACTTTAGATCTATAAGTCTTACTCCAGACCATAATTTCACTACTATACATTAACACAGGTAACAACATACCTTCATGTAAGACCCTAGAACAGTCAGCACTTAGTCTCTTTACATCCACCAAAGATTTAATTGCACCAGCCACCTTCCTGCCATTCACAACTTTCCTACAACACTCTGCATCATCCATTCCCTTTTCATCCAGCATATATCCTAAATATTTAAACTCAGACACTTGTTCCAGCTGCTCACCATCTAATATAACTGCACACCGATGACTATCATCACTCACAACCATAACTTTACTCTTATATAAATTTACTTTCAAACCCCTCCTTTTACACACCCTGCCAAATCTCTCAACCAATACTCTCAAACTCTCTTCAGATTCGCCACACAAAACCAGAATCATCCGTATATAATAGGTAGGGCACCCTCCATTCTCTTCTATTCTCCAACATTCTAACACCACCCCCTGCCACCCCACCTCTAATTCTTTCATAACCATCATCCATATACAAATTGAATAAAGGAGACATAGCACATCCCAGCCTCACTCGCTATTAATATTAGCCAATCACTTTCGACTCCATTTATTCTTACACACGGTTCACTATCGTCATACATACTTTTGATCCCATTTAGAAACCTATTACCTACAACATATATCACTAACACCTGCCATAGACCTTCCCTATAAATCCTATCATATGCCTATCATACTTTTTTCAAAAAAAAAAACATTTTTTTTGGAAAAGTGAAATATTGATATTTTTTTTTTTTGCTTGTCCGATCAACATCAAATTTTCAGGGCTTTTATAGTCGGGTAAAATGCATCTTTTTTAATTAGATAAATTTTTGTATAAGTTACAAGAAATTTTTTTATATTTTCAAAAAAAAATTTTTTGAAAATTTGTTCCAAAGACAAATTCAAAACTACTCATATACAAAGAAATTATCTAAGTAAAAAATGTGAATCTCTCTCTCGTTTACATATGCTCTGAAAATTTCATCCAGATCGCATGAGCAGAAAAAAAAATATCGCAATTTTTAATTTTAAAAACCAAAAAAAGTGGGTTTTGAATTTCGACGTTGCTGAATACAAATTTCAAAATATCAAAAAACTAATTCGTGTATTTTGAAGGTAAAAGACACATCTATGTATATTTCAAGTTTGAAGTCATTTAAAAAAAAATTTGTAGGAGTTGAAGCTAAAAATGTCAAAAACATAGGTTTTGAAAAAATGAAAATCCTGAAACAATAACTACAGACAGAAAAACACCCGATGTTTTAGAGGTCAGAAAAAGCTACAGCTTGCTTCTTTCCCCATCAAAATTAGCTGAAAATTAAAGAACTTTTTGTCCATTTATAGGGGGGGTGAAATCGGGCTTAGCCCGAACCAAATATTGGACCCTGCCCTTAATTAAGAGAAGAGATAACTATCAGTTTTAACCAGTTGTGAGTAGCTATAATTTTAACAAACGATTCTCTGCTTTGTCATTAAGAGTTAACTATGGGTTCGATTTCCTGGAAAAAGTTTTAACTACAGGTTTAACGAACCAGTTGCGACCCACCTCAACTTTACCACTGATCTTAATCCTTTTTAGGGATGTTAAAACCCTTTACCTAAATTGAAAGTCTTAATTTTAGGCTTTTTGTCTCTCCTCTTCCCTATAATAAACATTGAAGGGATGAAAATCGATAACACAGTCTTTGGAGTCAAGGTGCATGTTACGTACAAGCTTTCAAGTCATAGAACATGTTTCTTCTAAGTCTATTGAATCAATGACCATGCATGGTACTTCCAAGTCTTTTTAGTAAAGGGACTTGATACCAACTAGTATTTTGTATCAAGAAATTTTTTTTTAATTAAAAATTACACCTCATGGGTATAGCCCTATTCTAGGAGGGGAACTTCTCTAGGTAATTTCTGCCTAGGATCCGGACTAGGGATCGAACCAGCGCCCTTGCCATGTGACTCTGTCGCTTTACCGATTGAGCCACGGTAGTGGCAAATTTAATTTCCAAGGAACATGTTTTTGAGTAAAGAAACATGTTTTTGAGTAAAGAAACATGTTTTATCCAATTAATTTCCAAGGAACATGTTACGACATGTTTTATCCAAGTCTATTGAAATAAGAAACATGTTAGTTTCAATTCTATGGTTAAGGAAATATATTTCTCCCAAGCCTTTTAAGTCAAGGAACATGATACTCAAACCTGGTAAATCAAATGGGAACGAATTATACCCAAGCCTTAAGTTAAAGGAACATGATACTCAACACTGGTAAATCAAAGAACATGTTACTTACAAGTTTATTGAATAAAGAAATATGTATTCTCAAAATTCAATAAGTTAAGGAATGTTATTTCCAAATCTTTTAAATGAAGGAACATGTTACCTTTTAAATTCCTAAAGAAGGCGATATGATATTTTTACCTCCTTTCTCATTACACCAATTCAAAATTTAATCATGTACAAAAATCATGTACAAAAATCAACGTACAAAATGTTCGAAAATCATGTACAAAATGCTTCATTCTCTCCTTTTTTTTTTTTTTTTTTAAACACGTCAATAAAGAAACTTTGATTACGAATGAATGAATTATTTATATTAGAATTTATTTATCTTTTCTTTTTGCAATTACTTAATTGATTATTTCTTTTTTTCATGATTTTATTTGTATTGATATTTGTATTAATATTTTTAATTAATTAATTACTTTTCTGTTGATTTATTAGTTTTTAATTTTATTATTTATTTATTTATTTAAAGTTTAATTTTAATTAATATAATTCAATTTTACACAGTTTTAGCTATTTTTCACACACACACACACACACCTACACATACATACACACACTCTATATCATTTTATAATATTATATAGGGAGCATATATATATATAACTATATATATATATATAGTAAATATATATATATATATATGAGTATATAGTATATAATATAATATATATATATAATATTATATATATAGATTAATACATATAATATATTATATATAATATATATATATAAGTAATATATTATATATATAAAAATTTGCTGTATACATAGATATATATTAAATATTTACATCTAGAGTATGCAGACAAGATATATAGAATTTTATATACAGTATATATATATATATATATATATATCATATATATATAATATCATATATATATATATAATAGTTAATATAATAAGATTATAAAATATGATTATTATCTAGGTTCGAATATTATATATACATATATATATATATTATATATATATATATAATAATATATATATTATAATATATATATATATATATATATATATATATATATATATATATATACCCCCTCCTTGAAGAGGGCTCAGCCCGTGGGTGGTGGTAATCTGTAAAAAAAAAAAAATATATATATATATATTAGAATTCATGCTAAGTAAATACGCATGTTTATATATGTATATATAAAATCACTATATTTCACTTTTTATTTAGGGAATGAGTTTTGAACCACAACCTCCTGATGGTAAATGTATAATGTATTAAGTATAAGATTGACACGACCACGATGAGCTAAAAGGAAATCCACCGTTTACTACTGAAAGATTACTTCTTCCCAGAAGAAAAAGGTATCTTCAATCAGACAGTCACCTTTGGTATATCTCCCGGCTCACACTCGGGTCATGGGTCACACAGGGTTAAGTGAAAGAATAATTCGGGATCCATATTGTATTATAGAATTCATGCTAAGTAAATAGGCATGTTTATATATGTATATATATATTTAAATCCCTAAAGGAGGCGATATGATATTTTTCCCTCCTTTCTCAATACACCAATTCAAAAATTAATCATGTACAAAAATCATGTACAAAAAACATGTACAAAAATCAACGTACAAAATGTTCAAAAAATCATTTACAAATCAAGTACAATAAAATCGTGTACAAAATGCTTTATTCTTTTTTTTTTTTTTTTTTCAAACACGTCCATAAAGAAACTTTGATTACGAATGAAAGAATTAAATGAATAAGTATTTATTCATTCATTTTTATAACTTTTTTATTTATGCAATTACTTAATTGAACATTTCTTTTTTTCATGATTTTATATGTATTATTTTTTTAGTTAATTACTTTTCTATTGATTTATTAGTTTTTAATTTTATTATTTATTTATTCATTTATTTAAAATTAAATTTTAATTAACTTAATTCAGTTTTACACAGTTTTAGCCATTTTTCACACACACATACACACAAATACACGCATATATATATATATATATATATATATATATATATAATATATAGGTATATAGTATATATATATAATATATTAGCTATATATATATATATATATTTATATATAATATATATACTATAGCTATATTATATATAGTAATATTCTATATATATATAGTAATTTGTCTTCTTTATCTACCTCCAATCCCCAGATTGGGGGTGAGGTGTGTAACATACACAGGAACAGATAAGCAGATAAGTAGTAGAAAAACATGATGCAAGTCGAAAAGAAAGCCTCCCTTTACCGTCCCCTTTATATCCTTAAGTAAGTACTCGTCGCAGTCAGAAAAATCCCCCCTAGGCTTTCAGGAAACAGAGACGGACTATCACTGTGGTATGTCGTCAATGTAGGGTTCATATCCGCCGTGGGAAAAGCCCATAACACATAATGACCCCTCGACAAACCCAGGCCATTCACTCCTGTTATTCAACGTTTTGCCTTCTTGCTTCTAACCAAAACTTACATTCTTCTCTCCGCTTCAGTCACTCCTTTACCATAAGTCACAATCCCACTCTTTTCTTCTGTCGTCTCCGAGTATCGAGGCTGTCGTCCTGCGAACACTTCACCACTAAATACATCCGCTTGAATCCAGGCCGACTACCATCCATCTTTTCCACATGACCAAACCATCACAATGTACTCTCGCTTATTCTCTCATTACCTAATGCGTTCATTCCTCATTTTATCAATTCTTCTCACACCTAACAGACCCCAAATATTGTAAATCTGAACGTTTTGTACCTTAGATCTATACCTCTTAGTCCAGACCATAGTTTCACTAATATACAGTTAGACACAGGGATTAACACAAACCTTCAATGTAAAACCCTAGCGCACGGCTTTCACACAACGAACTTACGTCCTTCCATCCATCCGAAGGATTTAAATTGCAAACCGATTCAGCTTATTCCTTACCATTCCACAACTTTATTAATAGCTGATCTATCTCACGCGAGGCAATCATCCGTTACCCTGTTTTCATCAACTATATCCTATACCGAGCGTAACGCTCGAAACTACGTTGTCTGCAGCGCTTATACCCGCATCATAACATTGTAGTATCATGCGAACTGAGACGCGAGCGCGCGCGGCTACTTCTCACTGTACCGGTGTCCGATATTCAAGCGGATAAATGGTTCTGAACATGGTATAGGCACGCTAACCTTACATGATTATGCTATGTTTAGCTTTCAAACCCTTCCTCTTAACGTACACACCCTGCCAAAGCCAATCTAAACCAATGTCCCCTCAAAAGCTGCTTCGCTATGTCAGAGAGAATACTATTCCGTGCCACACAACACGGGACAAATCATCCGCATCGGCACATATTAACGAGTCAAAGCTAGATGCGAGAGGTTAGGCACGAATCCTCTACTCGTCGGCGTCTTCCATTCTCTCATCATTCTAGAATCTTCCCCTGCATCCCTAAGCCTCTAGATCTTCCATAGAGCCTCGTCCATGATACAAATTAAATAACGCAAAGGAGACATACAACACAGTCTGTCCCAAGGCATCACTTTGCTCGGCATATTAAAATTAAATGACGCAATCATCTTCAAACTCCATTTAATATCTTACACACTCTTCACTCTCGTCATAAATACTTTTAAATTTCCATTCAAAAAGCTTACTACGAAATAACAATGTAATTCACTAAAACACTTAGACCGGCCCTAGCTGTCACGAGAGCTTACCTGATTGATCATCGCAGGGCTGGCATACGTGATGATCTCAGGTAGTTTCAATGGTCTCAGTCAAGACGAGGGTGCGCCACGTGAATACAAACGTTTAATCATTTTCTTCAGTCTTATCCCTTCTCATTCTATTCTTGTTTCTCATCATTTGATTTCATGAGTAAAGCGGTTAGATACCACAGACACATGTGAACTAATTCTCAATATCCGTTAGCGCGTCTAGCCGAAAAGAATCGCGAGATGGGATTAGGCGTCATAATAGGGATTGCTGTCAGGTCATCTATGGGGTTCGTTTAGGCGTACATAATTCGAGATGGCCAAATTTAGCGTCGATATCTATGCAGCAGAAGGTCTAGTATCGCTCTTGAGAGCGCGTTTATCATCTTGTGTTATATCGAGCAGCACGGAACGGTCAGGCGCACGATCAAGCGATGATAGTTGCATTGCCCTGACACAGCTCACATCGGCGTGAGAACGTCATAAACTAATTCTCTACTTGTTCCTAACTGTTCGCCAAGCTTATCCCCCTATGATCGACACTTGATAGGAAGATGGTACTAATTAACTGCTGGGTCGCCTCCCATCTCTTCGGACTGATACGAGCTGACACTGTCTACCAACTGATATAGAGAGCTAGTCTTTTTTAATGTTTCAACATGCAGGCACTTCGAAATTCATAGAACTGATCGCCAGTCCACCGCACATTGATTGCATCAACATCCATAGATCATTCTGCAGTGCAGGGCTGGTGTTCATTGATCGTCATTCCATATATAGGTTTTAATAGGAGAGGAATACTGTAGTACACTTTACGGGAGGCACTAATTTAATCTATAGTGTCATATGCGTATATATAAGTATTATATATTATTATATAAATATATATATATATATTATATACTATATATATATATTATATATATATATATATATATATATAGTATATATATATATCTATTGATCTTTTCCGTTTTGAGGAGACAAGAAATATATCGATTGTCATATCGATTTTTTTAGATAGTTATATGGTTGCTTAAATATTATATAATATATATATTATATATATAATATATTATATATATATTATATATACGGGCATGTATAAGAGATTACTTAAGTATAATATATTCGATTACATATATGGTATACTAGCAGTTTATACCATATATATTTAATAATGATATATATATGAGGTGTGATTTTTAAAAAAATCGAAGTGTGTATGTCTTCTTATGATTTTTAAAAACGAGAAGAATAACATAGGATACGACCTTGTCGGCGAAGTATCTGAATGAGAAATGCGAGGGAGAGACTCTTCTCGAGACTCTCGCCGAGTGGATCGACGGGGAGGGACGTTTCGGACCGCGTACTTTCTATCCCCGTTGGCTCGAGCCCGCTAAAAACTGAGGAAGTTACAGAACAAACACGCGATTAATATTGATTCAATAATTAGAACCAGATATGATTAATCTGAAAAAAGTCGACTATTGTTGTTTTTCTTTTCCGTTTTGAGGAGACAAAGAATATTGATGTCCATTTCGACTCTTTCGAATGGCGCCGGGGGCCGCTCGTTGCTGCGCAGAAAAATCTGTCGCTGAATCTTCAATTTTTAGGGGAGGAACGAGACCGCACGGGAATACTCACATATATGATATAGCGTTGGCGTCTTTCCTACTGAGTTATATTACCTTCGAGTGTTTAAATACACTGAAAGTCATGAGAGTCGAGCTTACTATCACGAGGCGAGCGAGCGAATAAGTAGAAAAGTACTACACTACTAGTAGAGGATGATTATCTGGGTAATCACAGAGATGAGCTGGACGAAGAGAGAGAGGCGGTTGGTATGTACTAGAGGAAAGAGGAGTATTGATATATATATATATATATACGTTAATATGAGTCGTGAGTAATGTAATATATACTCTATAATATTATTATACTATATATATAGTATAACGTATCTAGTTAATATATATATTTATATAATGATAATATATATATATATATATATATATATAGGCGTATATTATATCATATAGGATCTGACTATTCAGCTTTAGTGATATATAATGACTACGTATATATATATATTGTAAATTTTAAATATATCATATACTATACTATACTATAATATAATATAATATATTTATATAAAATTTTTATATAGTTATAATATTATATATATATATAATATAGTAGTCCGGCTATATAATAGTTAACTATATATATATATATATAGTATATAATAGAGGTCTATGATATAATACCTATACCGTATATATGAAATATCTAATGATCAGAAATATAATTAGTCTGTAGCTTATGCTATATGCTATTATATATATATATTTAAGGTTATATAGGAAATTTCGTATATGTATATAGTATATATATATCACCCAAAAATAAAAAATTGGGAAGGATATATATATATATATATATATATATATATATATACATATAATAGATAAATAATGAATATAGGTATGTATTATTATATATATAGATATCTATAATATATATATATTTAAGGGACCCATATAACTATCGAAAAAATTGATATGACAATCGATATATCTTGTATCATTAATAATAATAAAAGATAAATACAATTTGATAAATATATTATATATATTATAATATAATATATATATATCATATACATATGATATATATATTATATTAATATATAATATATATATATATATATATATATAATCTTTCTTATATGTTCTAAAGATTAAAAGTTTGTTTCCACATTTCAGTCTGATATTTAAACTCCTCCATCTTAAGGTAAAGATTTTAATTACCAAATACGGAAGAGTACTGTATTATTAAATAGTATAGTATCTTACACTAATATGATTTTGTAATATATAAATAGTATATATATATATAATATATATATATATATATATATATATATATATATATATATATGTATATATAGAATATAATATATATATAAATATATATATATATATATTATATAATCATTATATATATATATATATATATTATATTATCATCTGAAGGTAATATATATATATATTATATATAATATATATATATATATCCAGGTAAATTGTGTACATTATCACCGTATTAAAGCATGGATTTTTTTCTTAAAGCTAATCGATTCTTCGATAGGCTTTTCATGCAACGTGTCGTCAACTTTTTTGTATAATAATATATATCATATTATATATACTATTATATAATTATATATATATATATATATATATAATATATATATATATATATATACTAATATATATATATATAATATATATATATATATATATATATTATATATATATATATATATATATATAATATAACCCACGCCAGGAGGTGACTTGTGTCCTGTTCAGCTCGACCCATCGAGAACAGGCCTTGGGAAACAGGGCCTAACGGACCGAATCCGCTGGCTGGCCAGGCCTATCGCGGAAACCGGAAAAGTTTTCCCATGACGAGCAAAGTACGCTTGAGGCAACGTTGAGTGGGAACGAAGCTAGAGTTAGTTAGTAGAGAATAGCTTCTACTAAATATCTATATTTATCGTATAGTATATATATATATATATATATATATATAATATATATATATATATATATATATATATAATATATATATATATATATATATATATTATATATATAAATATATAAATATATATAAATATATATTATATAATATAATATAGTATATAATATTAGAATATAATTTGATATATATATATATATAATTATTATATATTATATATTTATACTAAATAGATAATAATAAATAAATAATATAATATATATATAATACATATATTAGTAGGAATATATATATATAATATATATAGTATATTGTATATATATATTATATATATATATATCATATGTAGTATATATTATATAATATATATATATATTTATATATATATATATATATATATAATTATATAAATATTACTATATATAGTATATATATATATAAGATAGGTTATATATATATATATATATATATCTATAATATATATATAATATAGATAATATATATAATTATATATACTGTATATAATTATATATAAAGTTATAATATAAATATATATTATATATATTTATATTATATATATAGAGTATGTATAATTATTATATATATATATATATATATATATATATATATATATATGTATAATATACTGTAATATATATATATAAGTATATAACTATATATATATTATATCTATATTATATATATATATAATATATATATATATATATATATATATATAATAGTATATATATATATATATATAATAATATTATATATTGTTATATCATAATATATATATATATATATATATATATTATATATATATATATATATATATATATATATATATATATATATAATATCTATATAATATATACTAATATATATTAGGCCTTCGGTTTAGACCTGCTGGTTCAGGTTATGATATTTTGTAAAGTAAACAACAAGAGTAAAATATGATGATTATTCTGGGAGATAAATCTTATCAAATACCTAAACGTACAGAAAATAAAACCGAAAGTCGTAGAATATATATATATAATATATATATAAATAAATATATATATATATATATAATAATATAATATATATAATAATAATATAATATAAATATATATTATATATATAATATATATATATATGGTATATATAATATATATATATATATATATAAATATATATATATATATATATATATATAGATAAATTATATAATATATATATAATATATAATATATATATATATAATATACTTATATATATATATATATATATAATTATCTATCAGTCCGACTCCGTAACTTTTTAACTACTCGTGCTCATCTCTCTCTACTCTCTCTATCTCTCTCTCATATATATATATAATATGAGTATGTAGTACTAATATATATATATATATAAATATATTATATATATATATATATATATAGTATATAATACCTAATATATAATATATATATAATATATTAAGTTGTACCAACACTCACTGGCAGAGCCCTATCAAGGAGGGGGTATTGCACGACATCAAGTATTCATCAACTCACCGCAAACTACGGCAAGATGAGTACAGACCCAGGCTTTAAAGTTGAGAGAGATTTAAATTCAGTAGGAAACATAGAAGATGGAAGAGAATTCTACAGAAGGCAGATGGCAGGAAAAGATAAGGAGATCAACACTCATTCACAACTCATCAAAAATATCAACACAAAACTCATGCGCCGGACACAGCACCCCTTGTGCTACGAGGCGTCGTAAAAGGTGGTGGTACGGCGAGTGATAAGTTCCCTCGAGGACCTGCCACTGCGGTGCCTATAGAAAAAGAGATAAAAGCAACCGATACAATCGCGCCCGTCAAAGATAGAGGGTCAAGGAGAACTCGAAAGTGCAAACAGTTTATAAGCCTTTTGGCCTTTGAACTCG
>JABUQX010096757.1:0-2500 GCA_015478945.1 Trachelipus rathkii
GCCTGTTTTTGTTCCTTTTTCCATGCTTCTACCCGTTCTCTTAGTGGACAAGTATCCCTCCAATGCCCTATACTATCGCATAGAAAGCATCTTTTTTCTAAGGGTCTCCCAATATTTTGCTCTTGTCTGCCCATGTTCTGTTGGTCTTGTCTTCTGTAACCTTGTTCCTGTTGTCTGGGCCCTCTTCTGAATCCACATTCCGCAGTCCGATGTTCATTACTCCCACATCCCAGGCACCACCCATTATATTTTCGACATTCTCTTTTAAAATGTCCTACCCTGTTGCACCAGTAACATCTTTTTACCTCAGTATTATATCTTTCATTATTTTGCCTGGTGTATTCCCTTGTATTTGTTTTCTGCTGATACACTGGCCTTCCATAGCGCACTTTTTCTGCGTATGTCCCTTTTGTGTTTTGTTCTCCATTTAGTGTGGCCCATATTGGTATCCCTTCATCCCCCGATTCCTCCTCATCACCATCCAGGTCATCCTCCTCCTGCGCCCAGTTTAGCATATCTTTCCATCTTATTTTAAGGCTTTCTTTCTCATTTCCCATCCTTATTCTAAATCTCCTTGCCATCTTTTTCGGGAGACAATTCAAAAATTGTTTCTTTAATATTTGTTTGTCCCTATCTTCCTCTTTAGTGGCTGCCTCGTAAGTGGTTTGCACCCTTAACGCAAATTCAGCCACTTTTTCATTTTTCCGCATCTCTAACCTCCAAAACTCTTTTTGCAAATCTATCTGCTCGGTTTCTTTTTCCTCCTTGCACCAGCTTTTTAATCTAGCCACTATGGTGGTATATTTGACCTTAGCCCTGTATATACTATAGTATGTCCTTAATACTGGACCTTCTAAGAAATTTCTAAGTTCCACTGCCCAACGACTTTTGTCCTTACCTAATTGTTCCTTTGCGTATCGTTCATAATCTTCTATAAACGCCTCAAACTTTTGAACTTTTTCTTTCCCATACTTTAAAAGGTTTTACAGCCTTTATATTACTCCTCCTAAATGACTTCATCACCTCCACCATCTCACCGGCCAAAACAATAAATATCTTACTCACTGCTTTTGTATGTTCCACACCTGATTCTTCCAATTCTATTAACCTTTTGAGCCATTTTTTTCCTCCCTGGTCCACTTCACTCTCAGCTTCTTCTATTTCATCTTCCGCTGTAGAACTTCCATCGTAGGTGTATTTTCTTTCCGTCCTCCTTCTCCTTTTCTTATTCTTCTTCTTCGGCCTGTTGCTACTGTGCTCATTTGTTACATCAAATGGGTCACTTGTTGCCCTCTCTGAGCTACTTCCCTCATCTGTTTCATACCGTGGTGTCTTCTTTGGGATGTTCCTTTGTTTGATTGCTTTGATCATGGTCCGCCTCCAATTTTGGTAAAGCCTGATCCTCCGATTCTTACTCTATTTTTATGTTAAGACTCCTTTAGGATCAAGTCTTTGTCCTGTCTGGTAACTTCTGTACCTCACTCTTGTTGTACTGTGACTAATCGGTTTCCTCCTCTATACGTGTGGTCCTTTCTACTTTTCACACCTGAAATATCCCCCTAATACCGTCATACATTTCGATCAGTATCCAAGTTTCATCTTTTGTTATGGCCACTTGAAATCTTCCAAATGCCTCCGAATTATGCGCTTACTTCTTCGGTTGGCTGCTTAGTCTCCTCCATGTTAACTCTATCACCTTGCTCCTTCTGAAATTTCCCATGTTAAATAAAAAAGGAAAAAAATGAGTATTGACAACCAACACAAAAAAAAAAGCCTATATATATATATATATATATATATATATATATATATATATATATATATATATATATAAAAATAAAAATAAAATTTATATATATAATATATATAATATAGTATATATATATTATATATATATATATATATATATATATATATATATATATATATATATATATATATATATAATATATATATATATATATATATATATATATAAAATACCCTTTATTTCTCCAACTGGAGTAAGAAAATACAAAAAATTCTCCTTATGTGTTCTCTTATAAGCTTCTTACTGATCTGGAATTCTTAATCGACAGTGAAAATTTCTACGAAGAGGGAAATAATCGTCCTTTCTCCTTACAATTGTCAGTACCCTGGACAAAAGAAAAAAATCACGGCCAGAAATATATTCAAAAACAAGAAAAGAAAGAAAAAAAAAAATTTCGTTTTTAAACTTCCTCAATATTTGATCAGAAATCCTTTCCTCTTCCTCTCCAAAACAAGAAACCAACAAAACTTATTAAATTCTATTATTTTCAAAAAAAAAAAAAAAAGAAAAAAAATTCGATATGTTACCAAAAAAAAGAACGATACCCTATATATATATATATAAAAAAAATTATTTTTCCTTTCAAATCAAAACAAAACCAACAACAGAATGTCTCTTACCTTTATTAATTCCCTTATTGTCCTCCCTTCGTTCACCACCAGTGATTTGTCCTCTTGTAAATTTTTGTAC
>JABUQX010096757.1:5000-7500 GCA_015478945.1 Trachelipus rathkii
ACTTCCGCTATCCAAAATTGATTAATGAGCTTGCACTCATCAATCAGGGGGGGTTAATTGAGAATTACTTCCCTCGTAGTGCTTTAATTTAAACAATTAGTGAATGAATGACATTGACAGACATGAATGTGATCAATTAAGTTAAATGAGGTATTCTATGCACAAAAGGTCGTTAGAATTATGATAAACAGCACACATAACTAACAAATAAAAATGGCAAGAATTCCTAATCTAAATGACCTGTTAAGGGGGGTCGGACTTGGCAACTCCTCATCGTGGGAGCGCTATCAAAGGACTGATCTGGCGTTAGCTTGCTGGCGTGCCAGCTGGGCACTCCCGCCAAGCTTCGCCCTTTTGTTTGGCGTCTCTTTCTTGTGGAAGAAAGAGGCGCGATAGATTTGAATTTTAAATAATAAATACGGTATACAAGTATGGAGGCTTCACCTGAGATTAAAGGGATATGCATGAGACCGGCAAATTAGCCTCTTACAGTTGCATACCCTCTAATGACAATGCATGCTTTGTCTTACAAAGATTCCCTAGTAATTTTCGGCTTAGACTTTGGTGAATCCCGGAGGTGGAAGAAAAATAACTGTTCTCACAAACGCACGTGACGCGTGTGTTTGTGACAGTTTCACAGTTTTTTTTCTATACCCAAGCCTTCTGATTAATAATTAACATAATGGAGGAAAGAGGAAGGAAAGGAGTTGAAACACTAATTTAGAAAGAGAAAGAAAACTTCATAAAAATACGAGTTCGTATAGCGACATTTTTAATTACACAGGTAACCTTCGTCTGAGATACTGGGTCTCTCTGTATTTTTTTCAAGCTTCTCCCTTTTCTTATCGTTCCGTTCGGTTCTCGTTTTGCGTTTACTTTTCAGTGTCATACTCGCAAAGGCGAACTTCATGTTTCCATCATTTATTTAATTGAAAATTTTAAGGAACCTGTCCGGTAACTTCGTATTAACCTTTGATTTACCTTTAAATGCATTCAAGATTCAGTAATTCACATCTGCAAGTCTTCCTTTGAATTGTAGAGTTCAAAATGATATTCCATTTCTGCTTTCTCCTATGTTTTATTATCAATTTATATTTGTCTGTTGGGAGTGCGAGAACTGTTGTTGTTGTTGTTGGCCGATAGAGGGCGTTTACTGGGTGACAAGCGAGAAGAGATTTTGGTTGCTTCCGTCTAAGGCCTTTTAGAAGCTTTGCTCTGATTGGTCCGTTCGTGGATGGGTGGACCACTCACGGTGTTCGTACGAGAGACGTGGTTCTTGTAAATAGAGAGAGTGTTGCCTTCTGAGGTGCATTCTTTTCTTTTTGTGGATATTTCTACTTTTAATATTTTTCTGATCATCTTAACATTAAAAGAAAGATTTTAGACTACGAGAGAGCAAGGTGTTTGAAAGAAGAAAGAAAAGGAATCTTAATATTATCATGCGGCATAATCTGAATTATACATTTATAAATTTTACGAGGAGCCTTTCGCTATACAGTTTAAAATTTGCATTTCTTCCTACGCTATATGCGCGTCGCTAGCTTTTATAGGAACATTTATATAGTTATAGCAAGTCTCGTTAGAGCTCTGTTGCTTTGACAAGGGTTTCTTTAATAAAATTTTAATCATCTTTGATATAAAAAAAATATATAATTTTCTCTAAAATATAGAATATCTTTTTATATGTAATTGATTTACGAAATGATATTAAAAATGTTTATTTTCCTCTATATAAAGTCAATATATTTTTAAGAATATTTTAGTAACCCACTTTTAATTCCCTTTTTCTAATCGTTCCTGAGGGTCATTTCATTCCTCGAACTTCACATTTTGAAGAAAGTCGTTGATAAATTAAATTTACATTTTAATTTTCATCAAATACATTGATCATCGAAAAATTTTTTTTTTTTTTTTTTTTTTTTTTTTTTTTTTTTTTTTTTTTTTTTTATTTTTAATAAGATCGTAATTATTCAATATGATAATAGTTATTTTTGATGGTAATTTATTATTTTATTTTTAATGAATTTTTAAGACTCTCATGATGGACTGAGATTTATTGAAAAGCTGACAAGATATCAAAGAAAAAAGATTCAAATTTTTGGGAAACAATGGCAACTCAGTCCCTTCCGATTCATGACTTTGGAATTTCAGTGTCCTTGTCTCCGCAATTGTCCTCTACCTTGTTCGAAAATATCCTGTTTACTTCGTATATCATGACGTAAGAAATATCGGCTTAAAATTTTGTTACAGACCGACTTTTCCAACAGACGACTCGTCAGCCTTCGTTGGTCGAGCGGCTGTAAGGGAATTCCACCGGACATTCTTTCGTCAGCTATATAAAAAAATTTTTTTTTTTTTTCTTTTTAAACTTTACTTTGATATTATTATTGAAATTTAAATTAAATGGAATAGGAAGATTAAATTGAAGTAATTTTCATTTTAAATTTATTGTTTATTTAATTTTTGATCTTACGAAACATATTTTGAGCAGTTGCATATT
>JABUQX010096757.1:12500-13751 GCA_015478945.1 Trachelipus rathkii
TAAGCATCATGATGAGGGAGTGTTGCAAGATTTGTGCCGCTTATACGAATAGATGCCGGAGATCAGTCAATTGAAAACGATTTTGAGAAAGGATATATAAAATGCCACAATATACCAATCAGTCAGTTCAGAATCGAGATCATTTCTTCTATGTGTTACTACTAAAAAGGAAAGCATCGTTAATAAGGGAAAGCGTGCGCGAATAGCTTACTAGCAGATGAAATACCGCTGATTTTCTTTAAGAGGAACAGATTTTCCATAGGTGTTCGCGTCTATTCGACAAAGGCCGATAAAGTCAAAGAAGAATTTATTGGCTTTGTAGAACTAACGCAAAGCGCATTGTACCAAACACACATAAAACCATTGAGAGCCATTGACGATTTTTGTCACACCGAAGAACTGGATCCCTGAGAATACGTGGTCTTTTGTTCGATTGGCTTTCTAATTACGATGTTCTGCAAAGAAGGAGGTGTCCAGCAATATGAGGAAAAAGTATAAAAAAAGCATTGTTCTTCATTTGCTCTTCCCACAAACAAAATCTAGTAGTAAATGTTTGAACAGCGAACCAGAAAATCCGCATACTGGTGGGAACTATAAAGGACCATTATTTACGTTTTTCGCGAGTCGGTCTTGAGAAGAAAATTAATGCCCATCCCAAGCCTATGGCAGACCAGATGGTCTGAACACACAAGTGCATCAAGTGTTTAAGGAGCACTCTGTACGAATGATGCAAGCATTAAAAATCCTTTCCATTGAAGGAAAATAACCGCCACAAGAAAAAGCGGTTTTCAGTTGCATTCAGCGGCATGTAAGTCGCCATTCATCATGGCTATGATATTGATCACGAAGTACTCTGCGATGTTAGAGCCAGTTGTAAATGCTCTCCAATCCTAGACCTTGGATATCGTCAAAATCCACGCAGCACATTAACATTTGTGGAAATGGTTAGGGAGCTCATCTGATAAGGTGAAGGAAAAAATCATCGATGGAAGGTGTTCAAAGAAGTTAATCAATAATCGCCGAGCAACTGGGAACTTGATCTAATTACAGGATTTTTTGGTAGGCCGCATACCGCAGTCATCATGCAACAAATCCACGGAGTTCTGAAGAAGATCCTAATAATTCCGTATCTGGATTTTATAACGTCTTCTTTGGAATTACGGTTTCTACTGAAAAAATACTCCTGCTTATGCATTGACATATCTAAATCCTTTCCACATGCTACTCATGACACGAATGAAGTTAAAAGGG
>JABUQX010096758.1:0-48974 GCA_015478945.1 Trachelipus rathkii
CGTTCACCACACAAAACCAAACCATCCGTCAAGCGCATATTCCTCTTTCATCTCATCTTTACCTTTCGCACGTCTATCCAGAAGGTTCCTACTTCCTGTTATAGCATTCATCTTCCTCCAAAACGTTCATTTCACCTCTGTTTTCCTCCTACATATGCATCTTTTAGTATTCCTTTTTCTCTTCCTAAATAATTCCAAACATACTTTCTCTATAAAACCTCAATTATTGGCTTAAGTACATTTATCCACGCTTTTTTATTACTTTTCACCGCTTGCATCACTCTTCATTCCACCAC
This sequence comes from Trachelipus rathkii, assembly GCA_015478945.1. Classification (NCBI taxonomy): domain Eukaryota; kingdom Metazoa; phylum Arthropoda; class Malacostraca; order Isopoda; family Trachelipodidae; genus Trachelipus; species Trachelipus rathkii. The sequence continues at coordinate 297 of JABUQX010096758.1, forward strand.
TCAACTGTTAACATTATGCAGGACATTACGATGTGGGCAATTCTTCTCCCCTACACATAGGGATATAAGAAGGATAGGATATGGCTAAGGATGTTGACTAGAAGAGGGGTGTGGATATAAGTAAATTGTACATATGTGGATAAAGGTTGTCTGTAAGATGTTTCTGAGGTCGCGAGTGTAAATTTGGAACAGGCGGAAAAAAAGGGAGTGGAATAAGAAAGGATTTTCCGGAAAATTCACATTAGCATTGAAACATACCCAATATGAAAAATGCGAAAGGTATCATCAGCACTGAATACATAATATATAACTATATACTATATATCTAAACATATATATAATTATAATATAAATTATATATATATTATATATATAAATATATATACTATTATATAACTAAATATATATAATATATAATATATATATATATCATATATATATAATATAACTATATAATATATATATATAGTTATCATATGTAGAACGCCTCGTCTGCGTAGGAGGTTACTCGCGACTTCAGGCCGAGAGGACGGCTCGGTTCAATCTGCCCGTAGCCAGTTATTTTCTTATTTGTTTTATCTTCCTGGGGCCAAAGAATTAAAACTCGTTGACTGCCCGAACACGTTGGTGGCGCCTGGTTTGGGAATGCCGCCTAAGTCGATTTCCTGTATCACCGTGTTACCCTCTGAAACAGCGAGATAAGTACGTTAAAGGAGTTTTATATACTATATAACAGCACTATATAATATATATTATATATAGATACTATAAATAATAGTATATATATATATATATCATATATATATAATTATATTATATATACTTATATAAAATACTTTCGAGGCGTCTAAAATAAACAGAAGAAATGATTTTAAAATGAGATGAAAACATTAGTCGAGTTGTGTGGTGTGAAAGAAAGGCATAAATGAGAGAAAAACGGAATACTTAGATTGCTTTGTCATATGAAGCATTGAAGGACGGATGAGGGTTTTTGTTAAGCAGATATATAGTGGAGAGTGTGTTGGTACTGGAAATTACCGCTGGGAGACTTTAGAAAAAGTGATTGATCCAGTACAAGGAATGTCTGAAGCGGAAAGGAAGTTGTGGGAGAAAGAAGGGACATATAAGATGTAATGGCGGCTTTTCTGTGAGGGTTAGTTGTGGCCCCTGGTGTCCAAGGAAAACCATACGTAGAATACCAAGTGAGCAGTCGTTGCCAGTCTCGTGAAGCCCTTAGACGAGAATCTCTTTTTTTCTGATTCGACGAGTCTCACTTAAGGTATGGAGTTTACGGTGACGTAGTGGCTTTCTTTCAACTACGTTCATGTTCTTCTACCACTTTCTATTCTGTCTCCAGTGTAAGATGCAAACCACACCAGCAAATCTGGGGAAAGGAGGTAGAAACTAACTTAAAGTAACGAATCAGAAAAAAAAATTAACTCAAAGGCCTTCACGAAAATTGCCAAGGGACCCCAACTGTGGTATCTAGCCAACGTGGGGTTAATTCCCTGTCACCTGAGGCCAACAAAACTCAATATTCCCTTCACAAAACTTCTCCATTCACTACTATTATGCAATTTCTTCTCCGCTACCGCTAAACTCGCATTCCTTTACTGACTCAATCCACTCTTTCCTTTGTCTCCCAACCTTTCAATTTCCAGTATCTAGCCACTATACATCTGCTTAACCAACCAACTCTCATCCATCCTTTCCATATGACCAAACCATCTCAATGCACTCTTTAATTCTCTCATTTAAGATGTTCTTCACCCCAGACAACTCCCAAAAGCATTCATTCCTTATTTTATCAATTCTCACACATCTAACACCATCAAAGATGACTTCACACTGCGGACTCTCCTCACTTTAACACACCCTGCCAAATCATTCTACCAATCTTCTCAAATTCTTTTCAGATTCGCCATGCAAAACCAAACCATCCAGATACAAAAAAGCAGGGCAGCTCCACTGTGAGTCCACTCTTTTCCACAACACATCCCTGCCTCACTCCACTATTAATATTAAACAAATCATTTTCGACTCATTATTAATATACACCCTTCACGACCGTCATACATAATTTTGATTCCATTCAGAAGCTACCACAACACCATATTCACTAACACCTGCCACCAGAGCTCCCTATTAATCCTGTCATAACCCTGTTGCAGAGTCCATAAAACCTAAATGCAATTTATTTCTTCTTCTCTTTCATTTTCTCAATCATTTCTCTCAATGCAAAAATTCAACAAATATATATATTCATAATAATATATAATATATACTATAATATATATATATAGAATAATTATATATATACTCATATAATATATATATACTAGTATATCATATTATATATATATATATATATATATATATATATATATATATATATATATATAATTAAATATATATATATACCGTATACTCTTAATTAACCATATATTATTATTATATGATATTAATAATATAATACAAATATTATATTATTATATATATACTACTACTAAATATATAGACTATCCATATCATTATATACCTATATTATATAAACTATATACCTCTATATATATTACTATATACCTATTGATATTAAACTCTACAACCTCTTATTACAAAGATATGATTTTCTGCTACTATCAATAAGAATTTCACCAAGTAATATTTTAATAAGGCCATTACATCTATTATTACTGTTATTTGAATCTATTACCGTTTAATAACTATAATAATATAATATACATTTAATATAATTAACTAAAAACTAATATTTTACTATAAAGTAAGATACCTATATATATATAATATATATATAATTATATAATATAGTATATACCCGGAATTATATATATACTTATAATATATATATATACTATATATATATACATATATATAATAATATATAATATATATATATGAGATATATATATATATATATATTAATCATATATTATACATATATATACTATATATAAAAGACCATGTTGGTAAATCGAAAGAAAAGCCCTCCCCCCCTTTTTACCCCCAGTGAAAAACTCGTCTCAATTCTGAAAATCTCCTTATCGCGACGGACAGTCACTGTAGCAAATCGTCAAAACCCCCCTCACAAACCCCGCCATTCCCTCCTATTATGCACCTATCTTCTCGCTTCTGAAAAATTCACATTCCCTCCTTCAGCATTTCCTAAACCGATCCTTGCCGGAAAGCCAATTTTCTTTGGTCTCCCAGCACACTCGCAACTAAACATCCACTTAACCAACCGCCAATTATCATCCATCCTTTCCATATGACCAACCACTCTCCATGTATTTTTCGTTTATCTCTCATTTACACAATTTCATCACACTACAAACTCATAATGCATTCACACTGCCTCATTTATCCAAATTCTTCTCAATCATGAACGTTTGTACCTTCAGATCTAACTTCATTCTAGACATGATTTCACAGCTATAAGATTAACACAGCTAACAACATACCCTCATGCAAAAGCATAGCACACTCAATACTTAGTCCCGTTATATCCACCAAGGATTTTAATTGCACCAGCTACATTCCTACCGTTCACAACTTCCTACTACACTGTGCATCATCCGTTCTCTTTTTCACCCACATATAACTTAATATTTTAAGCGATCAGATCTTCTCCTAATTGCTACCTTATTCTTATTCTACACTGCCCTCAAAACCTCGTCCCTTTCCATGACAAACCAACTTGTCCAAACCAACATCAACGATAAAACAAGCAGGCACTCTACACTCTCTTCATTCACCCATCAGCCTAAAACCTCTCCTCACTACCCTTCTCACTTTATTTCTTCAATTGCTGAAAATTAATCCACACATCTCTTAACACATTAGTTTCAAATGCGAAGAGAGAAGACGAGAGAGTAGAGAGAGAGAGAGACAGAAGAGAAGAAGAGAGAAACAAACCCACACCACAAAAAAGAAGCACGAAGGCCGTCACACCCGCGCCCACACCCCTCCCACCGGAACAACTCGACCACCCCCACCCCGCGAGTCGCTCCCCTGAATTGCCCCGGCTCCCGACACCCTGACCAAATCCGAACAAGCCAAATTGCACATAACCCTCGGCAAAGACACTCCGCGATCTTCCCCCACCAACCGCCTCTGCCACTACTTGCGATCCTGCCGCCAACGAGCTCAGCAGCGATGCCTCAGCACGAAGAGCACGAGAGAGAGACGACTCGTAGAAACTTGAATATATCCATACACCTTATGACATCCGTGTAGATTCTCTAACACACAGCGATCACATCCTCTCAATTACTATATCATTAAGTATCTCCATTCATTAGAGACCGTACCAAACAACACCCAAATAAACGACTAGACTACCGCTACATAGAAAGTTCATTTTACCATATATGTATCTTCTATCATACGCTTGCAATCCATTAAAACCTAAATACAACATTTTATTCTTCATCTCCCTCATTTCCTCAAAGTCTTTTTTTGTCAAATTTAAAAATTTTTCGAGCCAACAACTAGGGTCATCCTCGATCCTTACGACGTCCACTAAAACGCACCTTTCTTCAAAAACTCTATTAGGTTCCGGTTCTTGACCCTACTGTCAACCTACGAACCTCCACACCTCATTGTGCTGTCTGAGGCCAATGTCCAATCTCCATAAAACCCAGTGCCCATTTGATAAATTTCTTCCCACTTTCACACATCTCCTTCTCCAAAGGACCCAAACTGGAAACCACTAAAAGTTGTCCTCGACCCACAGCGAAACTACACGCACCCTTGCTGCAGATGAATGAGCCCTCGGACGTCCACTAAAGAAGTCACTAAACATAGAATTCATCCCACGGCTGGAACTCTCCGCAAGCACCATTTAAAGGGTATCATACAACCTTATTTTCTTATATCATAAGGGATAATCTTATTTAAAATTCACAACCCCGTAACTTTCTCCACACTCTACCAAACACCTATACCAATCTTCACATAACTTTTTCGCAATTCGACCCTACCCAACACCATAATCATGCAGCCATTTATCAACAAGGCATTGGATAAAAGCTGTAGAAGCCTACTTCTCCACTCCATCAACTATTTCACCATTAAAGTATAGTAACTTAATCATTCGAACGATTAACCCGCTAACACCCTCTATTTAAATTGCTTTCAAATGATGACACTAAGCTATTAAAATCTACACAAGATCTCATATATAAATCAACACTTCGTAAATGCTAGTTCATTTATGAATCTTAAATACACCACCATATAGCTAGTGGAGCGTGCTATCATGTGGCTTCTCACTTCGTACAACCGACTCAATCAAACCCAAAAGTTCCCCACGCCCATAAATTATCATAACACACCGAGACTGAGCATTACTAAACATATCTTACCATGGTCCGCCATGTAGCTTCCCATATATAAATAATATAATAATAGACCACCACAGGCCACCCCTAATATAATACCTACTATAGTATAATAATAAAAACATACCGTAGCCTACTACTACGTTTGAAATATATGTACAAAACTAACTAGCCTCCTTAATAGTAACTGTCATAGTATAACTTATATTACTATGTTCACCAAATATTAGAGATAATAATAATATCAATTTTACACATGAACAATAGTAAAAATAAAAGCATAATGTCAGCTATTATCATAATAGCCTCAGAAAAGTCATCTACATATACTAATGAAAGTACTAACATATCCAAGCTCAACAGAAAATATATATCTATATGATTATCTAGTATAACATATACTATACGTTATATAATACCTATAAAATCGTACCACTTCCCGTCCAATTGATAACATTATAATATAGACGTATTAGTAAATATAATAATATATATATTATCCTATTATTTATATTATAATATTATATAATTATTATTTAATAAAAATAATAAGAATATAGTGATAGATCGTATAGATTCCAAGAAAGTTGCTGAGGGAGAGACAAGAAATAATTACCGCATCATTATATAAGAGGTAAAGAGTCCTTGGACCAAAGGGGAGAGACTAAAGATATTATCAGTTAGAGATACCTAAGTTTATTGTCTCGTCAAGGAACTGTCAAGTTCGAGCTGTCTGTCTGAATTGCCGAGGGCCCCCGCCATATCCGCCCTTGCCCTTGCCCATTAAATCCTCCAAGAACTTGAATGACAAGGATGAGGTCAGTACCTAATCTTAGGACAGCCTGCTTACATTATTAAATGGTGCATCAGAAGGAATTAATATGCCAATTACTTATGATTTCTAGCAAATGATCTTGACTTTCGAATTTAACACATTGTTACAAAGTTCACAGTTGGCTCATGTTAGTTAGCATCATCGATAGCTAAAAACTTCCTTAGACAACTATCTATCTTTCTTGATCGCTGGAAGCCAGACTCCAGCTCATTCTATCGTAGTAATCAGGTATAATACTATTATGTCCTTCAAGTCCATGTGCTCACACTATCGCTCTGTCAAACATTTGACATATCTTGGTCTAACTTTCAAGCTACACATCTAGATGTTCCTATCCGAACATATAGGAGAGAGAATAGAAGAGAAATCTTTAAGTCGTTCTCTGTAATTTAAGAATTTCCCCCAATACGCTCTATTGGTAAAAAATCTTTCATTAACTTACTATGCATCAAAGCCAAAGTTTCGAGCGATCCTTCTAAACCATTAAAAGGCTGCTTGCATTTATCTTTTCACTTCAGTCCAAATGTGTAGAAACAAATTTACTATCAAAAATAGCGAAGCGTATCTATGTCCGAAAGAGTATATAGACATCATAGCACCGTTATCTAGTGTGACTTTTCCTCGATTGTCATTTAGGTGCCTAATATGCATTGTTAAATTATTACCTAAATCTTTTTATAATAATTAAATTGATAACCCTATTTTTTATATTTTATATTTAATTATATAGTTCATATCTCGAACGTTAGATCTGTAGATATTATCCATGGATTAGCACTCATGTAACTTAGTGATTTATCACCAACATTATCACTTTCTATATTAGTATAGTTATTATTTCTTCTATAGATAAATTAATCAATTCTAATTCTATTAATAACATAATCTATCTTCTATCAAATATTATATGAAATTATATTATATTGTCTAGAGTTTAGACATCTTTAAAAAATTATAAAATCTTAGTGACAGGTACTTATATTTTATTTCTTATTATTTATTTATGAGACCTTAAGTGATTCACTCTTTTTGTCTTAAAATTATTTGTTTGAATAGTACAGCGTATTACATTATTAATCCAATTTTATCCTAAGACGTAGATAGTGATCTAAATTAGTTTTATTACTTACTTACTTTTGAAGCTAATGGAGAATATAACAAGATTTAATCTTAATAAAAATATAATATACATAAATGAAACATAATAAAGGTTTTCACATATTTATTGTCAGAACCTAATACCTTATAACTAATTTAAATTTACTTTAGCATTAAATTATATAGTTAGATATCAAACTTTATATCCAAATTATAGATATAATAATTCATTAAAAACTAGTATATAATAAAAATTCTATAGTTATATCATTGATGCGAAATTGTTGACATTTTATATTTCCGTGTGGCCTCGGATGTGGATCTTCAAATATAATATATGATAGAAATAATCTTTTAGGTTCTGATACGTTAACCTATATCACATGTGACTTCCAAAATTTTTATTTTAGTAAACCTAGTGAGGCAATGTGTTATATAGTCAAATATGACTTCTCTTGGTTCACCCTATCCCCATAAGTCACCATATTTTAGAAACGAATACCCGTTAAAAGAACCATATTATATAACCTGGATATATACTAATATATATATAATATATTACTATAAAACTTAATATATCTATTATTAATATTATATACTTATATTATATAATAATTATATTTTGACCCTATACTATATATATATATTATATAATTATATATATATAGTCATATATAATATATAATAATATTAATACTATATACTTACTAATATATATATAATAATAGATTATATAGCTATATATATTATATATATATAATGTCCCAAAAGTAAGTGTAATGTAGATGATTTATAATATATATACTACTGTTGGTGCCACCTGAAACATATACAGTTATCTCCTGATCGAAGTTCTCTCCGTTTTTGATACACAGAGAATTCCAACCGTATTCTAGCCCACCTGTTCATAAAAATAGTCATGAACCCAGTACCGGGAAGCAAATGTAAGATCTCTCCCTTTGACCCTAGGAGCATGTGTTACGGCAGTTGAGTATGTAACGCAGTTATTGTTTTTACCTTATCTTATACATATCCCCATACAGATTTTGTAACCCCTCCCCCTTACATAAATGCATCGATCTATCAAACCTTGCGACTTCACTTACCATCTTTTTTTCCCCAGTGATGTGTCTTATTAGGGAGAGACGTGCTTAGTCGCATAAACGCACAAGACGCTTACATCTGTGTTCCGTTTTTGCTAAACTACGACATTGACTGTTGGTGACTGTGTTTTCATGAATGGATGCCTCGTTAGTCATCTTTTTAGACGATTGTCTTATCTGAGCCAGAATCATTACAATTAATTTATAGATCCAGAAGCCGCGAGTGGAACCGCCTACCAAAGAACTGCGTTCGTATTATGATGACAGCACCCTAATCGTCCAACAAGTCAGACCACGTGTCTGTCATACAATCGTGTCTAGAACTCTGTTCTTTTTCGAGAATACACGAAGTTCTCAAGATATGGCGTTGTAAGAAAGCATCGACTGCCATAACTGTCTTATCCCTAATACCCAAGAAAGCGTATACCTAAATTCCTTTTGCTATCAATACCATGGGCCAACCTCCAAAAAAACACAGCCCATTTCCTCAGTGATTTCAATCTGTTCACTTGCTCACACTGCTTTAACGTTCTGAAACAGGAGCAATTGTTTTTGAGTGCCAGACTTGCCCCTGCTTTTCGTAATATGCGACCACCCATCTTTCTACTCAAGAAACCTCTTAGAAATGGAATCCAGATCGCCTCCCTAGTATAAGAGTATCCACAAAATTGTGCTCCATTTCGAGTCTTCAATTAAATGCTTGACAAGTTTTACCCTGTTCGCGTTTACTGCTCCTCAGACACAGTTTTCGGCATTAGTTTTCAAAAATCTTTTCGGCAGTCGTGCCAAATGGGTCGGTTAACAAGTCTATGAACTGCATTTTTTATCCAAACCAGTTCCTTCTGCAATCACTCTGACACTGACCGGGGTCTCTCTCCATCACAGCGTCTAACAACTTCCACATTTTCATCGCTTTTGTTGAGCGAGGTGTGGTCTGCAACCTACGAGGTCGTCTTCCGAAACATGAGAGGTCGCTTCAATCAACGAGTCGTCTTCAACATTTTTCTCGGCCCTCTTTTGAAAGCTTTGTCCACTTAAAAACCATAGTTCTGAAGAATATCATTCCCCCATAAGCTTCCGTATTAAAGAAGCCAAACCTCTTGAGTTTGAAGAATCCAGGACTCGTTCAAGCAAACGACTCGAAAATCTGCGGCAGGAAGTCTTTAGGGTCACGAGCCCAGTCTGTTGCTATGTTAGCGTTGCACCACAGAATTTGATAGCGTACCGCTGCTCAATATTACACCAGCCATCGCAAAAACGTAACAGGATAGAAAACACGCCCATAAACAAAAAAGTGTAGTGCAAAAACGAAACGACGATGCTTCTCCTAGACACACACGCCATACATAACAGATGTAGTCAAGATTGACTTAAAATCAATTGGATTAAAAACTGGTATGGAAGTAGCTACGGCTTAACTAGCTACTCACTCGTACTGCGTCAAGGAGATCTACTACTCAGTCCATGGGATATTATCTAGTAAACTACTTGGACAGAGAGTAAATATATATAAATATATATCATTACTATATATAATCTACTAATATATATATATATCATAATATATAATATATATATATTATATACTAATATATTATAATATATATACTAGATCTATAAATTATAACTATGTTATGATATCACGGTCGCTCTTATAAAGAATGCCGATGGAGAGGCGAAACAAAGAAAAAACACTATTGGCCACAATAAACAAAAATGCACTTGGCAAAAAATAGGAGCACCAATTTGTGAGCAGAAACATTAAGATTCTTTCTTTCAATCTATCGCATGAGAATTTTAAGAACTGAGGAAAGTGTAAACCACAGAGAAACTATTCAATTTTATTACCGTTTTAAAAAAATATCAAATGAAGTTTGACCTACAAAATGCTAAAATTCAATGGCAAGAAATTAAAAATGCATCATGGCCTCAAATTGAAAACCATCTTATGTCTATTGTTTTATTACGATTCATTTCTTGTTATAATCTCCATTCTCAAATATTTACAAATAAAAACCACTTGAAACATATTCATACAGCCTGGAACTTAGGTAGAGAAGTCTTCAACAAGTAGGAGATAAAAAGAGTGATAAAAACTTTCAGGCTCTGTACTTAAAAAACAAATATTACGCAAGTACAGTTAATAGCAAAATTAGAAGATAACAATATTGACGGGAAAAATTCTATAATGTCTCAAAGGAAAAAAAACTTCAATAAAAAAGTAAAGTCTAAAACTGAGAATAGATGAAGCTCCAGGATTCTCAACTGCTCAAAACTTATAAATTTGTCTTTTTCAGTCGTTTTAAATCGTCCGCCAGAAACAATGCTTGATAGTTTGCTACGGAACGTCCTGTTTGAAGTATTTTTTTAAACTTTGTAAGCTGAAAAAAAGTCACGATTGTTGATGCAGCTGAAAAGTTGCAGATCAGTACTGAAGTTTTCAATGGCTGAAAAAAACTGGACAATAAAACAAAACAAACAACTAGATGGACTAAAGAAATCTGTCAAATTTGCGATTGTTAGAATTGTGAATTGAAAAAGACGAAATGTTTCATGATTACTGCTACTGACAATAAAAAAATGTTTCGGTTTTAACATCGCGCTTTCGTTGTTTTGAACTCGCACACTTGATGTTTATCAACCATATATGTAGCCTGAAATTACTAACCATACCTTGTACACAAGTCAATGTGAAAGGGTATTTTCTAACTAAAATAGTTAAGAATCGACTTAAATCTACTTTAAGCCAAGACCCTAATGTCTAATCTTCTCATGAATGTAGAAAGAGACTTTTATAACATGGATAAAGATGTTATATAGATGAATAGCAGGACCAGTGAAGAACTCGCCAAAAAGCTTTCAGGTTATAAACAACCTTTCACTTATCACATAACCTTCTGTTTGCTGTGTCTACCCTTTCCAAGGTATTGTAGAGCCATTTTTTTTTTTTATTTAAAGTACTCACGCTATAATCGTTCAGTTTAAATCACCAAATTTAAGAGACGTTGTATTTCTTCTTTCAATATGGCTAGGTTTTTTATTCTTGTGACTGGTCCATTTAATATTTATTCGCAGGCTACTACAGTAGGATAGACTATTATTGCTTTAACAGTGTGATTTGGTTGCTAAAAACTAAAATATACCAACAGCTACTTTTAAGTAATAAACCACTCGTAATTAATTTACTTTATACTTATTTTTTATAGCAGAGAACTAGTTTAGGACCGTATATAAAAATTATATAAACAGTCTTATGTGAAAGTAACGTGCCATCAGGAAAACGCTTATCTTTTAATTCAACTATTTTGCAAGTGGCAAAATGTAAAGTCTTTTATTAGCCTTAATTTTCAAAAATTACATATTACTAATAATCTATTCTCCCTCTAAAATTCCACGAATTTCCAATCTCTAGCCCGAGGCCCCCAAAGAGCCAGTCCGGGCCTGGCTTTAACTCATGTTGTAGGGAAAATTACATGCTGGTATTTTGGTCATAAGAGTGCGTCGGTGACTGAAAGGAACTGATTGGTGAAGAACAAGGTGCGGTAGATGCTAGAGGGAGTGAGTTGATCAAAATTTACAGTGAAACAAATGATTGAGAAATGAGGAGAGAAAGGAATAATTGATATGTAGGTTTTATGGATTTGCAAAACCAGCGTATGATAGGGTTAATCTGAAGCTCGTATGCAGGTGTTGAGTGTATATGTGTGGTGTAGGCTCGAATGGAATCTTACTGTAGTATAGGGATAGTGAGGCGTGTGTTAGCAATAAATGGTGTCAAAGCATGAGTTGCGTTAGTATTCAATAGCGGAGTGATGACAGGTCGTGTTTATCTCCCTTGGTTATTCATTTATATTAGGATCGGTCGCTTATAAAGAATAGAGTGGGGTGCAGGAAAGGTGTTAGAATGTATGCGAAGATGAAGATGAGTGGATGGTACCCCGCTACCTATATATGCGGCAATGATGTGTTCTTTGTGCCAATTCGAAGAGAGTTTGAGAAAAATTGGCTAGAGAGATTTGCAGTGTGTAAAAGAAGGTTGAAAAGTAAACGTCATAGTAAGAGTAAGTTCATGGTGTTGAGTAGGATAGCCCTCAGTGTAAGTTTACTGTTAATGGTAGCAGCTGGAAAGTGTCTGTAGTTCTAAATATTTAGGATTATATGTGGCATGATAACCGGGAACGATGATGCAGTGAGTAAAGGAAAGTTTGAATGGCAGAAGGTGGCTGGTTGCATTTAACAATTGTTGTATGGAAAGAGACTAGCGTCTTGACTCCTTAGATCTTGCATTGAGGCTATGTTGTACCTGTGTTATTTAAGAGTAGTGAGACTATGGTCTGAAATAAGAAAATAGATCTAAGTTCAATGTTTTCAGATGGAAAATCTTAGAGGCGTGCTAGGTGGGAGAAGGAATTGATCAAATGAGGAATGTGAAGATATTAGAGAGTTGTGTGGTGTGAAGAAAGGCGGAAACAAAAGAATAAAATGAGAGTATGGTTTTGAGAGGTTTGTTATGTGGAAGGATGAATGATAGTCGTTGGAGGATGTTAGTGGCGAGTGTGTTGGGAAACCGACCGGCTGGAGACCGAAGAAAAAGTGGATTGAGCCAGTAAAGGATGTTTGCAGGAGAGAAATGTTGAGTTTGGAAGAGGCGAGAAGAAAGCGTGACGATGATAGGAGAGAATGCGGGGTTTTGTGAGGGGTATGGTTGTGGCCGACCTGGGCCAGGGGATGAACCCTAAAAGGACGAGGTAACCACAGTAAGGATCCGTCACGGTCCCGGGTGACAGCTCTAGGTGGATTTTCTGATTGCGACGAGTTCTTACCAATAGGTAAAGGGAGCCGTAAGGCTGGGCTTCTTTTCGACTTCTGTCATTATTCTTCTTCTGCTTTTCTTTCTGAGCTGTCACGCCCACCTACTCCCAGTCTTGGAATTTAAACATGAAGGATAGAAGAAAGAAAGAAAGATATTATTCATAGCATATATATAATATATACTATATATATACCTATTATTTAAACTATATATATATATATATCATATTATTATATTATATTATATATATATATATACATCATATAATATATATATATTAATATTATATTATATATATAATATATATACATATCACATGGAAAAAAAAACCCTATAAAAAAAGTATATGAGATAAAAAATTATATTCATACAATGGCTGAAAACTTGATATATCCTTGCATTAAAGATGTTGTTCCACCGCATTTGTTGAACAGACTCTTCAAAGAATTCTTTTAATAATTTCACAAAACCAGAACTATTCCCTGCGACAAAAAAAAAGAACATATATATATAAGGAAACGGAAGAAAGAGAGAGAGAGAGAGAGAGAAGACAGTCGGATCAAGACGAAAGAACCGAGGAGAGCGAGAGAGGAGAGAAGAGAAGGAGAAGAGAAGGAAGAGATGAGAGCGACGAAAAAACGTGACAAGGATGACTGTAGTGAGTGAAGTGAGACGTTGATGTGAGTGAGTGAGTGACGGTGAGTGAGAGAGGAGAGAGTGATGAGAATAGAGAGGAGAGAGAGAGAGAGACCGAAGAGAAGAGACGAGAGAGAGAGAGAGAGACCGATGAGGGTAGTGAGTGAGTGATGAGTGAGTGACGTACGGAGAGAGTAGAGAGAGAGAGAGAAGAGAGAGAGAAAGGAGAGGAGAGAGAGGAGAGAGAGAGAGAGAGTGAGTGAGTGAGTGAAGGAGACAAGGAAAAAACCAGGTAAAAAAGGGAGGAGTGACCAAAGTGACGAGATGTGAGTGAAGTGATGGGTGAGTGAGTGAGTGAGTGAGTGAGTGAGATGTGACAGTGATGAGGAGAGAGTGAGTGAGTGAGTGAGTGAGTGAGTGAGTGAGTGAGTGAGTGAGTGAGTGAGTGAGTTGAGTGAGTGATGCTGAGTGAGTGAGTGAGTGGTGATTGATGAGTGAGTGAGTGAGTGAGTGAGTGAGTGAGTGATGATGAGGTGAGTGAGTGAGACGTGAGTAGTGAGTGAGTGGAGTGAGTGAGTGAGTGATGTGTTTGTGTGATAGAGTGAGTGAGGTGAGTGAGTGAGTAGTGAGTGAGTGAGTGAGTGAGTGAGTGAGTGAGTTCAATGAATATTTTCATACTCTCTCAGCCTGTGACCTACAAATTTTTTTTTGTAAAGGCAGGATATCCGTCTGGGGCTGACTCATGATAAACATTACTAGAAAATGACAAAATAATTTAAAATTAACAGCTTTATACATACCTCAATACCAATTAGTAATACGTCCAGTTTCTGAAACTTCATTGGCTGATTTTCTTCTCAGGGGATATTGACAAACTTCTAAGAGTTCCTTCACTGAACTTTGTCAAAGTTCTCTCATTAAAGTTAGTACCAAGGGGTCTTGCATGCATTGACAGCTGTTGTGCTTCTTCGTGAATATGTCATTGACAGAGCTGTTGTGCTTCTTCGTGAATATGTAGCTTCCGAAATCAGCAGATGTTGTCAAAAAACTCAATCAATGACTTCCTCTTGTTAATCTTTACAATAATTGTTTCTAAAGATATAAAATATTAATATGTTATAATAATAATTAATAATAATAGATCAATAATAATAATTAATAAAATAATAATAATTAATAATAATAATAATAATATAAATAATATAATAATAATAGAGCAAAATGATCAATAATATATTTTATTATTTTATCCCTCTTCCCTAAATTTTTTCCTTCCTGGTGAGGTCAACTCAAATACTTAAAGCTTTCTTTTTTTATTCATAATCTTATCATATTATTATTTGTAGCATAAAAATCTAGCAATTGCACCTTGAAGTTCAACGTCTTTAAATTTCTTCAGAGACACCCACAAAAAGTTCCTTCCTTTATTCTTATTTGCCTCATTCACATTCTTCTTCTCTTTGTCTTTTTTTTTTTTACTATCTCTTGGTATATAAACACCCCTAAAGATAATTCTTCTTGAATATTCTCCGAAAGCTGTACATATGAACTAAGAAATAAATTGTACAATGAGTGTGATAATAATATTGAGTTTGACCAATTACACTTTTACTCAAAATTTACATGCTAGAATGTTACCTAGCACATACTGGGATAAAAATAGAATCTAACTTTCTACTTCTATGAAATTACAAAGTATTATAAAATAATAGCTATAAAATCAATTTGTGCATAAAAAATTTCTTGACCTTTTTTTAAATATAATCAAGAAATACATAACTGAACTAACTTAAATAAATAATAATAATAATAGATAATACATATAATAATAATGAATATAATAATAAATAATAATAATTCTCTTTTGTGTTCATATACACACTCATCCTCCAAACAACATCTTACAGACACCACATTTTATCCACATATATACACATACTTAAACACACACCCCTCTTTTAGACAACATCTCTACAGACATACCTATCCATTATATCATTTGGGTGGAGGGAGAAACAATTCCCACAGCATATTCTTGCATGTCATAGAAGCGACAAAGGGACAGTGGCTAGTTGGTTGCGATGCCCCACTACCACCTTCATGCTTTTGGCCAGGAATGCTAATGCATGCCTCGAAGGTTGTGATCACTGAATGCTTTTTCTATCTTCAACCAAAAATGTGATGATTCTTTTGTATGTACATGGTTGAGTAATAAATGTTGAGGTTGGGAGGAGAGAGGTGATTAGAAAAATGTACTAATATAGAGAAGGGAAATTTGATTCCTCACTGTGACGAAACAAAGATGAAAGTAAACTGTTGAAAATGAGTGGGTGTTTATTACACGAGTTGTAATATAAATGAGCCTGAGAAAGAGTTGCAATTTGCATATGACTCTGTGGTACAAACTCTATGGTTGACTTTGTGTGTGAGTACTAGAACTAGAAATCTAATCGTTAAATTTAAGTTTGAAAATGTCAAGGTTTATGTGGTTTGACATATGGTCCATCTGAGAGAATGTGAGAGAGTGTTGAAATTGGATCAATCTGATGATATTGGGATTGTGAGAGGCAAGCTTCAGATATGATGTGTTGTAGATAACCTAATGGTTGGGATAAGATATCAATCAAAGGATGGAGTCATAACAAGTGGTTTTGATCAGTTTCAGTAGAAACATGAGAATGGTAGAAGGTGATTTACTTTCTCCGTGAGGAGAGAGGTATGTTTTGTAAAGTATTACTTTGATTTAAACACAGAGTATTTCATAACGTATACTAAATTCGGTCGTAGTAGAATCGGTGATGAAGATGAAAAGTCATGATGATTTTCTTCGCTCTTCGCTGAAGAAGGAGATTTGGAGTATGTGGGATGTTAAAATCAGTGAGTGGGGTTAGAATGGATTATGTCAGTATTGTGTTTGTCTTGATGATGACGTATGACTGATGATGATATAATTCTGTATATACTATATTAGATATATACAATATATATATTATATTAATATATTATATATAACTATTATATATAATATATATATATATATATAACATATATTATATATATATATAATATATATATATATATATATATAAAGCCATTTTGAAGAATATGGAAATTATTTAGAAACTTGCCACTAAACAATTTTTATAAAAAATTCACAGCATAAACTAAAAAAAATAGTAGATGAGAATAAAAAAAAATAAATGACTCAGTCTCTTTAGGAAAAAAAGTTACGTTTCTCAACATTTGATTTTCCCATAGGTTTTTAATACAAAAAAAATGATATCATTTCAAGGTCACGTTTTAGGGCCATCCTAGTCAGGTTATGATAAGATCTGTTAAGTATATACACAGATTACTGTGTATACTTAACAAAAACGATACATATCTGAAACTAGTAGAGTCCTAAACTTAAACCTAATCTGGTGGACATCAACAACTGAACCTTACAACTTAGACCTAAACTTAGATGATTTACGTAATTAGCCTTTAACCTAGATTAGCTGGCAAACCGATGGCTATGTTACAAAACTTTCTTCTGCGAGTCTTTCCTCTTGCCTATTTTTATAAATTACGATAAAAAGAAATCCTGTCAGTTTTTTATAAGAAAAGTCTATGGTATTTTTTAACTTTGAAGGCTGTAACTTTTTTTTCCTAAGAGGACTTGATCATTTTTTTGTTACCAATTGCAAATACCCAAACCATTAGAGTCTATGTGGAGTTTTTACAAAACAATCTGTTTAGAGGCTCTTACTGTAATAATTGATCATATATATATATATATATATATATATATAGTAATACGTATTATCCTAAACTTAATCATAATAATAACTATATATATATTATATATATACTATATATATATTAACCCAATATACATCCAGCAGAGCCTATAACCACACTAAAGATCATATATAACTATATAATTCTATTATATAATATAAATAAATAAATATATAACTATATAAATATAATATTTATAATATAATAAATATACTAATATATATATATATAATATTATATATATTAATATTATCTAAGAAATTTAAATTTTTTAAAGGATCGATCTTACCACCAACTTTTTTTGTAATTTAGGCTAATGTTATAGCTACATTATTCAAAATTTCGTCAACTTTTTAAAGTTGGCCTATTTCTAATGGCATACACTTTGTTCAGTCAGTTAGATATAAGAAAAAGCCTATGGGAATTATTCCAAACTTTGAAGCTGTAACTTATTTCCTAAAAATAACAGAGTCATTTTTATTTTTATTTTATTCATTATTGATATTTTAGGTCTATGCTGTCGATTTTTATTAAAAATCGGCACTGACACACTTCTTGGCTACTATACCAGAATGTAATATAACAAATATAATTTTAATCAGCAAATTAAATATATCAAAAAGATATTTCTTCTTGACCTCAAGAATGTCGTTTTTTTTTTACCCTGATCCTAAGAACCACCGCATCACAAATTTTTGTGTAAAATTCACAAGATCGCTACTCTGAAAGAATTACAATCGGAATAAAAAAACAAGGAAAAAAGTTACAGCGGCCTCTCAGTTGGGACTTAGTTTTGTTAAAAAAATAAAAAATTAAATAATCACAGAATATATATATCCTTAAAAAATACATTAAAAATTAAAAAAAATAAAGTCCACTGACGTCTAGGAAGATAAGTCTACAGGCCTCTCAAGATTTAAAAAATCTTAGATAATTGGAAGAGGATTACAGGAGTGTCGAGATGATGTTCGTAATACGTCATACACTAACAAAAAAATAAATTGCCAAAAATGGTAAAAACAAAAAAAAAAACAATTATTAGACTGATTATTTTTTTCATTTTCATAAAAATATTAAAAGAATAAAGTTACTACAAAAATCATAACTTTTCAGCTTCACGTCAAGTCATGTAGGGCATGAAGAAACCTGCTTCAGATTATCCAATAAAAACACCAAATATTATAAAAAAAAATTTAAAACTAATTTTTTTTCCTACGATTAGTTTTTTGATTGTTATAGCTAAAATAAATACTGAAATATCTTTTTAAAAAAGTTTCACTATAAATTTACAACCCATCATTTTTATGTAATAGCTATAATAAAATAAATAACATCGAGTTAAACATTAAAATAACTAAACCTATACAGATACCCGTATATATATAGTATAGGGACTATATATATATACATACTATATCATATATATATAATCTAATATATAATATATACGACTATATTCTATATAATATATACCATAAAATATATATATATACTTATACCTGGTATGTATATATATATATAGTATACCAAAATGAATATATATTACATATATAATAATACAATATTATAATAATCACTATATATATATTATATAATATATATATATTAATAATATATATATATATAAATATATATTATTAATATAATATACGATCTAGTAGTAATATGGCAGTATTTGCTTATGAGGAGGTTTACTTTTTCTGAAAAAAATTTTCTAAGTCAAAAAAATTTCTAAGTTCAGAAAAGTTAAGTTAACTTTAGTTTTTTAAGAAAAATATTAGTGGCAAGCTTCTGCATAATTCCAGAAGCTTCATAACAGATTTTCTTAAAAACACTTTACTTAACTTAAACTTTTCTGAATAGAAAATTTTTGAACAGAAAATTTTTTCAGAAAAAAGTCACCAGTACAGTATCTACAAATATGCCTAGTATATATATATTATTATTATATATATATACATCATAATATATATATATAATATAATTATATATATATATATAATGATATCTTAATATTAATATACATTATATCTCAGATAATATATTATATAATCAATATATTATTTAGAGATGTAAGTGCAAATACTATAATACTTAATATTATACCGTCAGATGGGGTAAAAGGGAATCGATGGGGGAAGGGGAATTTTCATTGCCTTAGAATTTAATTTTTTTTATAGAAATTCAAAAAAAAGGCCAAAATGCTATACAACCCATTTTATGCAAATATATCCATATTTAAATTAATACGATGCAAGCGATATATAAACTGTCTATTTGTATAGATTTCCCTCTTAAAACCTTCAGGTAAAATTGCCAGAGATTTGTAGGCTTAAAAACTTAAAGAAAAAAAACTATTTTTCTAAATAAACATGATTGTCATCAACATTTCACACCTCATTGTAGAAGAAACGCAAATGTACAATCAATAGTTTATACATTGCATGTTTATAGTTTTTAGAAAACATTTTAAAAAAAGTTGGTCGGTAAAAGACAATCAAAAAGAACTATCAGGTGGGGAAAAATAACATTTAAATTGTTTAATATAAAAACATCTTTCTAAAGTTAAATATATATAATATATCATATATATATTATACAACATTATATAATATATATACTTATTATATATATATATATTTTTAAATATATATATATATAATAATATACTATAAATCAATATATATATATAAATTATATATATATATATATACTATATAGTATAATATTTATATTACTATATACATTATATATTATATAATATATATATATATATATATATATATATAATATATTTATATAATATATATATAAATATATTAATATATATACTATATATAATATTAAATATATATAACATAGAATAAAATAATAACTATATAAAGATATGATGCAAAACAGTATGATGATATAAAAGTGAAATTTAAACTGAAATAATACTGTATATAATATGGTAAATAAATAATTAAAATTAATATAAAAAAATAACATAAATAAAAATAAATAAAATATTACTATTATTGGAATAATAAAATCAAGTTAATAATGATAATCTAATATAATCAGCATAAAAAATGCATTTTATTTTTTTTATGCCAAGAAAATATCAAAAAAAGCAAGAATAGGCAATGGTACTATGAAAAGAGCAGAAGCTGCTGCAATGTATGGTATTCCAACAACAACTCTATGGAAACGTATTAAGGGTAAAGTTAAAATTCCAGGCCAAAGTAGAAGTACAGCTCTTCTTCCCTTTGAGGTAAGAAATATAGCGCATCATCTTGCGCTATTTGCTGAGTATGGTTTAGGATTTGAGAGAGGAGACCTGAGAGCTTTTATCAAATTTTATTTGGATGAGAATAATATTACAATCAATGTTTTCAAAGACAATTTTCCTGATTGGGTTACGAATTTTTTAGAAAGAAATAGCAACATACTCTCAATTAGAAAAGCACAGAACATAAATAGAAAAAGAGCAGGTATCACTGTTGAGGAAGTGGGTAAATATTTTGATCGCCTCCACAATACGTTGTTCAATGTTAACCCAGGCAACATTGTCAACTATGACGAAACTAACTTAACAGATGATTCTGGAGTAAAAGAGATCATACGTGGGAAGGGAAGAAGAGTTGAAAATGTGCTTAACACCTCGAAAACATCAATAAGCATTATGTTTGCATCAACAGCTTTGGGAGATATGCTTCTTCCTTATGTTGTCTACAAGGGTGAAAGGTTAGTAGACTCGCACATTATTGGTGGTCTCCACAAATGCAAATATAATGTGTTGAAAAGTGGCTGGTTTGAGGGGAATATTTTTTTGGATTATATAAGATCAATAGTAATATCATTTTTTAGGCATTTACCTGAAACCCAAAAAAAGGTACTAATAGGAGACAATTTGCCATCCCACATGTCTTTGCAAGCTGTGGAGTTATGTGAGGAGTATAATATCAAGTTATTGTTTCTGCCACCCAATTCCACATACCTGTTGCAATCACTTGATGTTGCAGTTTTTCACCCTCTCAAACTAGCGTGGAAAAAAGTTTTACGGCAGTTTAAAGAAGGTGATGGCAAAAACGTTACCACCTTACCCAAAAACAAATTTCCAGGGTTACTTCTAAAGTTATTGGAAGCTGTGAAGCCAAATTGGAAAAGTAATGTGATGTCTGGGTTTCAAAGCTGTGGAATCTATCCTTTGAATAAAGAGAAAGTGTTAACGAAAGTCAGCAAAGAATCACCAACTAAAAGATATAAGGAAACAAATGTTAGTCCAAAATTTGTAGATTATATCAAAAAAGTCAGGTTTGAAAATGAGGAAATAAGACACAGGAAAAGGGGTCGTAAAATTAATGTTGAAGCAGGGCATGCGGTTTCATTAGAGGATTTCCAGCAGTTAGGGCCAAGTCATCATAGACATACTGAAATGGACTTATTGGAGCCTGAATGTGAAGAATATAGACCTGTGTTGCAAGATAAAAAACCCCAAACCTAGAAATATTAGCTACCAGTATATGTGTGAGCCCAAAGTTGCAGGAGTATGTGCTTGTGCAGTTTGAAATCAGTAGAAAAAGTGTAACTGCTATATACTATGTTGGAAAAATTTTAGCTATAGGAAAAATAACACCTACACAATTAAATTTCTAAGAAAGACGGAGGATAGTGTTGGCAAATTGCAGAAAGGGTGTCTGGGCTTTAAGGAGCCCGAAAACAGACATAAGTGTAATTGACAGAACAAATTGTAAAAAATTAATTTAAATACTTCAGGAGAGGAATATTTTATTTCATTTATATTTAGAAAGGTTCCCTAGCATTAATATTAGGTAAATATATATATTTAGTTAATATTATATATATATATATATAATATATATATCTATATATATTATGTTTTTTATACTATATAATATATATATATTATATATCTTATATATATATATAATTTATATATATATTATATATATTAATATATATATTATTACTATGATAAGTATATATATATATAATATACTTTATTATATATAATTATATATATATATTCTAAATATATATTAGTATTATATTATATCAAGGCTATATAATAGTATAATTATATTATATATATATAATATATTATATATAATATGATTATAGTATAATATAGTTTTTCAATGTATCTCATGTATTAGGATTAGCATTTCCTTTTACCAGATGGAATATTGCTATAGCTCTTTTTTTTTTTAAATATCTTTTAAAAGCTGATGCAACTCCTACGTTTTTTTCTTTTTCTTTTCTAAAGCATTTATACAGTTTTATGTTTTATTGTTAGTGGAAAAAACTATATAAGTATGTTTGATGTAGAGATTTTTGGAAATAATCCGTCCCCAATTTTTTAACAGCCAAAAAATTTGTCTTTTTACCGTCGACGGTATAATATATATATATATATATATTATTATCTATATTATATATATATATAGTATATATCTATTATATAATATATATTATTATTTATATATATATATTATATATTATATATATTATATATATATATATAGTATTTTATAGGGTTTGAAAAAAACGGTTTTTTAATTTGGTTTTTTTTTCTGCAAAAAACGGTTTTTTTTAAACAAAATGTTTTTTTTGTTTTTTTTAAATTATTTTTTATTGTATATTAAAGATGTTTAATATCTTCGTATACGATACCACCTTCTAGTCTAATATGGTACTATTATACGGATTTTTATATATATATAATATATATATATTTATTTTTATATATATATAATATAATATATATATATTATATTAAATATTATATATATATCTATATATATACATATATATATATATATATATATTATATGATCAAAAAAGGATAGTATAAAGGTGTTTGGGTGTAGAGAATAGTAGGAAAGTGATGGATTTCTGTGAGGAGAGAGGTGTTGGGGTGAGTAATACTTTCTTTAACCAAGAGTATCCATAAGTATACTAGAGTTGGTGTGGTAAGAGATGGTATCGAGTGAAAGTATGATTGATTTGGTGTTGGTGAAGAGGAGATGTTGAAGATGTTTAGGATGTTAAATCAGTGAGGTGTTTAGAATGGGATTATCGGATCAGTTAGTGGGTTTTTATGTAAAATTAATTAAGTGGGGGCTTGGATAGAGGAAGGTGATACGGAGGGAAGAGGGTAAATTAGAGTGAGAGCTGTTAGTGAAAGAAAGTAAATAAGAAGATACAGTATGTAAGAACGACTCAGCAAAGTACATAGTTATGCATGTGAACAGCTGAACTAAATAAATCTGGAAGCAAAGTTGTTAGCAGTGAAAAGAAGTATGTGGGTGTGCTAAGTAGGAAGTAAGAATGCCGATAGTGAGTGTGGAATGAGAGAGAGTGAGAGAACAAGCGGTTAAAGTAAAAAAAAAAAAGCCATGGTTATTGTTCAAAAGCAAAAATATGAAGTTTCAAAAAGAATGCTTGGATTTAATAGAGGTAAAAAAGAATGCCTAAAGATGCGTATTAAGAGAAAAGAAGAGGACTAAACGTTTGGGAAAAGAGCATAAATTGGGACATTACCCAAGGGATAGGAACTCTGTGAGAGGAGCGCGAAAGGTCTTAAAAATTAGAATAAGGGGAACTGCTCAGAATAATGAATAGGGATGGTGTTTTTGTACTGATGAATAGATGTGAGGGGAATGTGAAAGGAACACTGAAAATCTGCATAATATAATTGGCAGTATGAATGAGTGTATGAGGTGTGTGTGTGTGGGTTTGGATGGTGCAAGAAGGAATGAGGTATTTTGGGATGAGGTATTGCAAAAAGAGAAATGGTAGCGAGCGATATTTTGAAAGAATGTAATCTGCAGGTATAAATGGAACATTTAGACTTACGGGTTGAATATATGGATTCCAGAAAGGGCCGGGAAGTTTTTCTATTGGAATTTGGATTTGAAGTTGTGTAATAAAGCGTTTATGGAGGTATACGTTCGAAAAAAAAAAAAAAAAAGGGGGAAATTTTTTTTGGAAAAAGGAGACAGTAATAGTCCATATACTATATAAGGTAAAGGAGATAAAGGGAATGTAGAAATTACAAAAGGGGAATTAGTTATTGAGTGTTATAAGGGAAGTATATGCTGGTGTTTTGGTGAAAGAGTGCGCCGAGTGATGAGTGACTGATTGGTTAGAACAAGGGGCGTTTAGGAGTAGTAGAGGATGTGTGATCAGATCTTACATTGAAGCAAATGGATGAGAGAAATGAGGGAGAAGAAGAATAAATGTATTTAGTTTTATGGAATTGCAACAGGGGTATGATATGGGTTAATAGGGAAGCCTCTCTGGCAGGCGTAGGTGATATATAGTGTTGGTGGTAGGCTTCTGAATGGAAGTCAAAGAATGTATGGACGATGTAAGAATTCTAAAACTTAGAATGGTGTCAAAAGTGATTGGTTTAGTATTAAAGCGGAGTGAGCAGGGTTGTGGTTATGTCTCCTGGTTATTCATGTTGTATATGGATGGGGTTATGAAGAATTGAAGGTGGGGTGGCGGAAAATGGTGTTAGAATGAATGGAGAATGGAACTGAGTTGGAGGGTCCCTACTATATAATGGAGGATGATTTTGTTGTGTGGCGAATTTTGAAAGTTTGAGAGAATTGGTACAGAGATTTGGCAGGGGTGTGGTAAGGAGAGGGTTATTGAAAGTAAACGTAGATAAGAGTCGAGTAAGATTATGGTGAAGGATAGTCTAGTGTGAAGTTATGTAGATGGTGACAGCTAAAAAGTGTCTGAGTTTATAATATTTAAGGGTATGTTGGATGCAGGAAGGTGGCTTGGTGCAATAAAATCGTTGTGAAGTGTATAGGGATAATATTTGAGTGCTAGGTTTTAATGAAGTATGATTTGTTACTGTGTATTGTATAGTAGATTAGACTATGGTCTGATTAAGAGTATAGATCTAAGTTTTAAATGTGTTCAGATTGACATCTTAGGGGCATTGCCCTAGGATGTGAGAAGAATTGATAAATGAGGAATGAAATTGAGAGGTGTGTGGTGTGAAGAAAGGGTAATGAGAGAAATAAATGAAAGTATTGTTGAGATGGTTTGGTTCATGTGAAAGGATGAAATGGATAATAATATTAAAAATGTTTCAAGTGGGGAGTGTGGTTGGATAGATTCTGGAAGATCGAAGAAAGTGATTGGTCAGTAACGAATGTCTGAAGGCAATGTTGAGTTTTGGACAGAGGCGAGAATAAGTGCATAATAGGGAAATGCAGGGTTTTGTGAGGGGTATGGTTGTGGCCCACCTGGGCAAGGGATGAAACCTTACACTGACGATTTACGCTGGAGGGCCGTCGCAGTCCGTGAAGCTTATGGGTGGATTTTTCTGATGTGGACGAGTCTTACTATAATATTACAGACGGGGGGGGGGTAGGTGACTTCTTTTGAATTTTGTCATATTTTCTACTGCTTTTCTTTTCCGAGACATGTACGCACCTTACCCCAGTTTTGGGAGAAAAGGTAGAGTGAAGAATTTATATATATATAACATATATATATATATTATTATATATAATATATATATATATATACTATATATATATAGAATCTATACTATATAATATATTACTATTAATATATATTATATATTATATAGTATAATATATATAGATATTTGAATAATAATATATAATAATAATAATATATTAATAATAATAATCATCATACAATCATGTGAAATGTAATATTATATGCCTAGAGCCATATAAATTTACTAAGGTATAAAATTACTTTATAATCTTTACAGATTGTAATTCTACTGTATTTAATGCTCAAATCGCTAAAAAAGACTTTGATTATGAAAAAAAAGTAAATTTAAAAAAAAAAACAAAAAAAAAAACAAATTTTGGCTTTGGTCTTTTTTTTAAAAAAGGTTTTTTTTTAAAACGAACGGTTTTTTTTTATTCAACGCTATATATATATTAATATATATATATATAGTATATATATATTATATATATATTATATATAATATATAATATTATATCTCTATATATATATATATATATATATAATATATATAATATATATATCATATATATAATCTATATAGTACTATAAGTCAACCCATATAACTTTGGTAGCTTTTAACCTAGCAGTGTATTGCATTAGGTTAGGACTTAGGTCTGAAACAGCATCGAGGCTCTTAGAGGTTGTTTCGGTTTTGCCTCAAGTTTAAGGATTGTGATAAAGATGTTAGTTATCCAGATTTACTCTTTATATAGTTAAGCAAAAATTATCATGACTGAATAGTTGGGTCCTAACAAGGCTTAACCTATAATGGATATACATTGTATAAATGTTATCTATGTAAGAACAGAGAGTGATAGGAAAAAGTAGACACACAGCGAACGTAGCCCTGGAGTTGACCATTGTCAAACAAAATCGATGCACTAGATGCAGCAAAACCCCCTTGTGCTACGAGGGTGTCAAGGTGGGGGGGGGGGGGGGGGGGGGGGGGTGGAACGCGAAGTGATAAGATTCCATCTGAGACTGCGCTGGGGTAACTATACATATGAGAATAAAGGACTCACATCAACAGCAAAGATAGAGGGTAAGTGAACTTGAAGTATACGACAGTTAATAGGTAAATATTTGACATTTTATAAATATAAATTTTTTTAGAATTGTTAACTCTACATTACCCCGAGTAGTTTTATATCTAAATTTTCGTTTATTTATTTTTATGCTTCATTATAATTTTTTTTTTTCAGTATAAAAGTATATTTTTTTTAATGGTATATATATATTATATATATTATAATATATATATTATAATATTAATATATATATTAATATATATATATAGTATATATATATATATAGATTAAGTATATTATATTATTATATATAGGCAGCATACCCGAAAGGCCAGGCATGTCTAGAAAGTGATAAAATCTACGGGGAAATAAATACATTATATTTCAAATAAGGTTGACAGCCTTGAAAGAAATATTGTTTTATCTAAAATATTTATTAATAAATTAAATATTATATAATCCTATAATTGGCAAGCGAACGATGTGATTGACCTTGAAGTATGCTATTAAGTTATGAGGCAAAATTTCAGTAACTATTTTTTTACCTTTTGTGAAAAGTTTTTTTCTTTTTAATCTTTTTAGGGGGTTCGAGATGAAAGGAGGGCAGTGAGGGGGATGAAGTCCCGTGTCCCTCGGAGGCATGAACCGACTCTTTCCCCATCTTTAATTTTTACCACATAACGGGTATATCTTTAGTATAAGAAAATTAATTTTAGCAACTTTGCGAGCTCTCGACTACTACAATGTTCTCGTATATATAAAACTAATTTTGCAAACTCTTGTACACACACAACAATATTTTAAAACGTATGTACTTTTTTATTTTTTTTTATTTACAGATGTAAAAATGTTCCTGATTAAGGAGATGATCTCAATTGATGAAGAAAGCTATACTAGTTTTTTAGTTACATGCATAGTTTTTTGAGCTGACTATAGTATATACAATATTATATATAATAATATATATATTATATAATAAATTCAACATAAATCTATATTTTGCAAAATAGAGAAAAAAAAACATCCTAGAAAAAAATTCCTTGTCTTTATATCTATATTTATATAATTATATAATAATATATACTATATATAATATAATTCTATCGGGAAAACACTAAAAAAATGCAATTTTTTCCTCAAGACGGCACGTTTGTTTGTTTTTAATTCATTATTATTTTTCTAGTATATCTGTTATTTTTATAAAAATCGGGGGTGAAGCTCTTCTGCGCCAATAATACAAACAATAATAAAGGTTTAAATGTATATAAAATTTACTGTTTTTTAGCATGATGGATTCGAAATTTCTGCAGATTGAAATTTTTAATTACTGAATCATGAATAGGTCAAGCCTTTTTAAAAGTTTTTTGTGCAAGTGTACAAATATCCGCTTTTATTAAAATGTTTTTTGCTACAATGTAAATGATGCACATTTTTTTAGGCATATTTTTTTTCTAATTAAATTTTCTTATCTAAAATTTAATAAAAATTGAATAAATGCTTTATACCTACATAGAGCAAAACTGCGAATCACGAACACCAGTATTTTTCTTCAATTATCGATACATTGAAAGCATTTTTATAGTTTAGATAATCGATAGTTTTTTCGATTATCACCGATTTTCTGAAAAGATTCATTGATTTATAATATATTGTTCAGTGAATAAACTGCATATTGAATATAGTTACAGTGTTATATATATATATTACTATATTACTATTTATATATTATAATATATTATATATATTATATATATTATATAATATATATATATATAGTATATATAATATATATATATAAGTATTATATATATTATATATATATACTTCTATTTTTACATCAGTCATCTAAGAAGTTTCTGGTATTATAGAAACCACGACCGTGTGGACTAGCAGCCGTCTCCACTCGCTCTTTTCCATCAGCCTTCTCTCTTGTATTCTCTCACAGTAGGCAACTCACATCTCATTAACGAATCTTCCACCGACTCCCTCATCCTCTTCTTGGTTTCTTGATCTCCTTCCAATCAGTCCAATCCCCCGTTCTTACGCCCAGCCATTCTCCTGCAGATTTCAGTCCCATCTTGATATCTGTGGAATTATCTGCTCACAGAGTGTGCACATTCGACTTCCCTTTCTGACTCTTTCATTCTCTATTCTCATTTTCTTATCGTTTCCAATTTAATATTGCTCTCCCGAAGATTTTATTCGTTGCTGTATCTACTTTTCATGGCCTCTGTAGTACAGGCCCATGTTTATGCACCCATATGCAATATAGATGTAACCTCGTAAATACTCTTTTACGATTACACCAATATTTGTCCTTCATCAAAGGATACATAGCCCTTTTCCAGTGCATGTATGGGGAGAGAAGGTGGGTGACGATATATATATATATATAATATATAGGGTATTAGTATATATATATATTATTATATATATATTATATATATATATTCTTATATAATAGTAATATATACTTTTTATTATATGAGGGGCGCTCTAGCTCAGAAAGTATACCGCTTAGCATATGCAGAGCAGGTTGAGACTGGTTAGAAGAGAGAATGTGAGCTATGTCTTATTAATCTAGCTGTCATCAGCGTTATGAGTAAATTGGTAGGGCTTTGTTAATAGGGGAAACTTTTCCGGCATCAGCGATGGCTGGCAGCCGGGATTTTTTCGTTAGGGGTCCCTGACAGTCGTTGACCTTACCTGGGGAGCGTTTATATTATATAAATATATATTATATATATTATATATGTTATATTATATATTATAGTTATATATAATAATATATATTATATATATAATATATATATATATATTATAATAATTATATAATATCTATAATATATATATCTATTATTATATATATACTATATTATTATTATATATATATTTATTAATATTTAATATATATTATATATATAAAATATATATATATATATGTATATATATAATCCAGATTTCTTCTGACTCAATCCATTTTTCTGGATTTCACGCCGTCGATAACCAGCAACCCTCACAGATATACATCCGCTAAACAAACGGACTATCATTCTCTTTCACATGACGAAAAATTCAACGTTTTATTTATCATCTCATGTTACACTTCCTAACATCAACTTCACTTTTCTCTCTTTCTCTCTCTCTCTCTTTATATATATATACTATATAGTATATATATATAATATATATAAGTTATATAATATATGTATATTATGCTTAATATATATATAGTATTTGATATAATATCGATAAACTGGTAGTTTTGTTCTTTACTATTGGGTGTTTAAAATTCACACAAATTATTTTGGTGTTAATATGTAACGTAAAATGTCAAACAAAATTTTCATTGGGTGCCCGTAATTTAATGCCAAATTAAAGATGTAAATTGACATTTTTTAAAAAAAAAATATTAGCATTAACTTTCTTATTTTCAGAAAATACTAAAATATTTAAGATGTTAAAATAAATTTCTTAAATACAAAGCATTTAAATATGTTTTTTCAATTTTGGCGGGATATTTTGCCCCGTGAACAGTAATAAAGCACACACCACAAGATGGGCCGAAATTATAACATTGTTTGAAGTCTAGTAATATTCTCTATTAAGGCTCCCAGCATATCTATGTCTTTCTAATAAGGGTGCTAAATGTAGAGCATATTTCAATCTGGCCTTTATGTATTATTCGAATTGTGAAAACAAAATATATAATTAGTTTGTTGGCATTAAATTTTGAATTTTTAACCCTAGGCCTAGTCTGGGTTAAATATCTTACAATGGAAAATGAACAAACACTAAAGAAGTTACAGATTACGGGTTAACAATGCATGTTTGTTAATTGAAAATATGTATATTAAAAACCATCATAATATATAAGTTTTATTTTATTTTTATTTTCTTGAGTTTAATATTAAATATCAAAAAATATATTAAAAAAATAAAAATCAAAAAATCAAAAAGTATATCTGAGTAAAATCAATTGATTTTTTATTTGATTTTTTTATCTTTATCGTAGAGCCCTATTACATTAATTACATTAATTATTATTAAAAATTTTTAATTTTTATTGGGTTATGAATAAAAGAATAAATATGCATTTTGGCGTCTTCTTATTGCTCTTATATATAAATATATATATATTATTATATATAGATATATATATATATATATATAACTATTATATATATTATATATTATAATTATAGGTATAATATATATATATATATTATATATAGTATATATATATAATATATATATTATATATATATTATAATTTATATTATCAGGATGGACGAAAAATCAATTAAAAAATAATGTGATTTTTTACTTGATTTTTTTATAAATAATCATGATATTTGATTTATTGTTTTTTTGATTTTTTTTGATTTTTTTATATTTTTTTTTTAGTTATTTTTTTATTTTTTTGTATATTTTAAGTGATTTACGCAAGAAATAACAATTAAATAAAAACAATTATTATATATTAGAAGTTTTTAATATATATTTTTTTTCAATTTTTCAACCCAACTATTGCATTGTAAACGTAAGTTCTGTACATTCTTTTAGTGCTCTGTTTCATTGTTTCATTGTGATTTTGAACCCAGAGCTGGCTAGGGTTAATATTGAAAATTATGCAGTGCATGCTAATTATATATATTGTTTTTTTGGGTATAATGTGTATAATGAATATGTTAGGCCAGTATTTGATTATTGTCTTCCATAGCACCTTTAAATTTAAAAAAAAAGACCAAGAAAAATATTCCCCCCTTGAAGGGAAGAGAGGGCGCAACGTAAAGCCACGAGGAGGTAGATTTTTGGTTTGAGGATAAGGCGTGAAGATGTCTAGATAGGCCCATGCGGTTTCTATAAATATTATTAATTATTTATTATTTATTATTGTTGAATGGGACTTCGAGGGGCCAATGTGGCTTATTAATTATTATTTTTATTGTTGTAGGGGCAGTCTAAAATGGACCATGCGGCTTTTCAAATATTTTCTTATTTATTATGAGTTGACTGGGGACATTCTAGCAGATTATGCCGGCTGTCTTAAATATTTTTTATATTAATTATTAGTGTTGATGGACGTTCTAGATAGGCCTTGCGGTTTAAGTATTATCTATTTATTATTTGATATTTATTTATGAGTTGAACTGGGACATTCTAGAGGGGCCCAATGCGGCTTCCTTATTATTAATTTTTATTGTGATTGTTATATTTTAAAAGGGACATGCGGCTTCTTAAATATATTCTTATTTATTTGAGTTGACTGGGACATAGAGGGGTCAATGCGGTTTTTTAATTATATTTTTATTATTCTTATTAATATATTATGTGTTGACTGGACAGTCTAATAGGCTTATGATGTTTCAAGAATTTTATTTCTTATTTAATTATTGGGTTGACTGGGACATGCTGAAGTGGCCAATTTGCTTCTATTATTATTTTTATTGGATTGAGCTAGGACAGTCTAAAAAGGAGCACGGCTTCTTGTATTATTTTATTTATTTATGGGTGATGGGACTTTCTAGAGAGGTTAATGCAGCTTCTGTTATTATTATTCAGAATAATAATTAGAAGCTGCATTGACCTATCTAGAGTGCAGTACGATAATAATAAGAATAATACTAAGAAGCCGCATGGTCCCTTTTTAGACTGTCCGACAAGTAAAAATTAATAATTAAGAAGCATGATTGGCCCCCAACAAATCCAGTAAAAATAATAATAAAATAAATAAGAATAATACTTATTAAGCCGTATAGGCCTATCTAGACTGTCCCAGTCACCAATAATAATATATTAAAAGTATATTAAGACTATAGATCTCTAGAATGTCAGTCAAGCTATTATAAATAGAATAATTTAAGAAGCCGATGGTCTTTTAGACTGATCCATCGAATATAAAATAATAATATGAGAAGCCGCATTGGCCCGTCTAGAATGTCCCCAAAACATAAAAATTAAGAATTAGGATAATTTTTATAATAATTAATGTAATGTAATGAAATTATATTATGAAGAAATATTGTCTACTAGACTTGCAGTCACCCAATAATAATAATTAGATAATAATTAAAATTCGATTGGCTGTTAAAATATATATATACATAGATAATTAATAAATAAGAATAGTATTCAGCCGCCATGGATATCTTGAATTTCACAAACCATGCCAGCAATAATTTAAGAATATTTATTCTTTAATTATTAATTATGGGTTGAATGGGACAGTCTAGATAGGACCATGCGCTTTCTGAATTATTATTCTTATTTATTAATTTTTGTTGTTGATTGGACAGTCTATAAGGCCCATGTGGTTCTTAATTATAATATTTATTATTACTTAATTATTATTAAAATTATTTTATTCAGTTTTTATGGGTTGACTGGACATTCTAGAGGGGACATTGCGCTTTAATTATTATTATTAATTGGTTTACTCGAAAGTCTAAAAAGGAATGCGGCTTTAGTATTATTGTTATTACTATTTTGAGTTGCTGGACATTTTTTTATATGTAATGTGGTTGTATTATTATTTTTAATTATATAATTATTGTTACGTTGATTGGGAGTCCTGATAGGCCATGCTGTGATCTTATATTGTTTTTGTTTATTATTTATTATGGGTTGACTGGGACATTTCTAGAGGGGCCATTGTGGCTTCTTAATTATTATTTTTTTTGGTTGACTGGGAAAGGCTAAAAAGGACCATGCGGCTTTCTAAGTATTATTCTTATTTATTCTTTGATATTTATTTATAGAGTGGGCAATGCGGCTTCCTTAATTATTATTTTGTATTATTAATTAATTACATGTTGAACTGGGACAGTCTAGATAGACCATAGGCTTCTTAAGTATTATTTTATTTATTATTTATATGAGTTTGACTGGAATTTAAGAGTGGTCAATGGGCTGCTTGTAATTTATTATTTTTATTGGTTGACTTGGACAGTCTAAATAAAACATGCGGCTTCTTAAGTTTGTTGTTATTTGAGTGGTTGCCTGGGACATTTTAGAGGGGTTCATGCAGCTTTCTAATAATTATTGTATTCTTAATTATTAATATTATTATGGGTTATTATTATTATTAGAGCCTTGGGCATTCTGAATTATTATTTCTTATTTAATTATATATAGGATGCTGGGACGTTAGGGGCCAATGCGGCTTTTTATTATTATTCTTAATTATGTATTATTGTTTGGTTGACCTGGGAGCAGTTTTAAGTAGCCGCAATGGGCTTTTAATTTCTTATGAATTCATTAATTAATTAATTATGTATTAAAATTATTGTTAATTCTTAATTTTTATGGGTTGAATGGGACCCTAGATTTGGATCAGGTAAAATATGTTCTTATATAATATATATATAATATATTTATAATATATAAATATATAGTGTGTAGTGTGAGTATATCGTATGGATAGTATATAGTATAATATTATACGTATAATATATTATATATAGTTATTATATATATAGTATTATTATATATATATATATATTTGGGTGAGTCATGAAATTGAAAAATAAAGAAAAATCAAACAAAATCAAAAATCAAAAAATATAAATCAATATAGGTAAAAAAGTTGATTTTTTTCTAAAATAAAAAAATCACTTCTGATTATATAATATATATATATATTATATAATAATATTATATATATCTAATTATATATATATATATTTATATAATATATATATATATATATATATATATGATAGTTATATATATATATACTAATATATATATGGGTCAATCCAAATGAAATGGTCCAGCGTTTCTTCTGTTCTCTTATATTAATAAGTATATAATTATATATAATATATATATATATAATTATGATTAGTTATATTATATATATATATATATTATATATTATATATATTATAATTATTATTATATATCTAAAGTTTATTTTACGTCAAGAATCTGAAAAATCAAAAAAATAAAAAATCAAAACAATAAAATCAAAAAAATCAAAAGGTGATTTTTTCTAAAAAATCAAAAATTTTTCCCCCTAACTGTTAGAATGTGGTTAAGGATTATATATTATATATATAATATATAATATATAATTATATATATTATACTATAGTATATATTATTATCTTATATTATATATATATATATAAATAAATATATTATTATATAGTATATGATATATAATATATATATTATATATATTATATGATATGTATAATATAATATCTTATAGTATTATATATTAATTAGGTTATTATAGTATTTAGATTTTTAAAACCCCAATATACGGGTTAAGCCGGGGTAGTGGGGTGCGTGGCGTTCCTAATTCATATTCCTTTCATCTCGCCCCACCCACTCCTCCATCATTTATTCTCGCAACCTACTATTTCTCCACCTCATCCTCTCTATCAGCGATTTCGTTATATTCATCGCCACTTTTTCCTGGGTATCCCCTTCTCTTCTATCCTGTCGCTCCCCAATCTCCTAAACCCTCTGTTTTCCTCCATTTCCCTCCAGACTGTCAACCATCTTAATTCCGGTCTCCGGCTCTTCTCAAAACATTCTTTCCCATAATTTCTCTTATACTGTCTATTCCTAATCCTTCTCCTTTACTAAGCCACTATCGTCTCAACTTGTCTCTAGACATTCCACTTCTCTGATAGGAATGTCCCAACCCATGTTTCACCGCCCATTATAGTACCTGTGCTGGACATAATTTTTTCAAACCCATACTATTAAGGTTTTATGTGATATATACCATTTCATAATGGCCTCGAGTAAACTCAATGCTCTCATTCCCTTCTCTACCCTGTGATTATTTCCTTCATCCCCTTCTTACACCCATCATCCTAATGAAACCTTACTTTTCAGTAATACTCTACCTAATTCTACCCATCCCTCATTTTTCTCTCTCCAACCCCCTAATTTACTCCTACCTGCGATTTTTAGACTTTTGTCCAATTCTAAATCCCTTAAAAATAAATACTAATAGCCTTCTGAATTTTCGCCCTAAGGCATATTATCCGCAAATAGTATATAATTTCTTCCCCCCATCTATACTATCTCAATTCCACTTCCCTCACCTCATCATTCTCTGCAGAACTACTCCATAAATAAATTGAAGCCACGGTGACATTCACCCATCCTGTCTCAACCTCTCTTACGCCCAAATCTAATTCCTCTAATACTCTAACTACATTCTGCTATTTATAAAAGGCTAATACCTTATAATTTACCTACTCATATTTCCTCAGCTTCCATATTCCTCTTCATCCTATAAATGCTTTCTCTAGATTACAACCATTAAACTTTCCCTTCTTTCTATATCTTTCTCCACAGCTCTCATTGTAATCTTGTTCCCACATCCTCCTTCACCTATAATCTCTTGTTTTCCCCATTCCTCTCCGTTAATTCTACCCTCTTCATTAGATTCTCCCATACTTTCCTAGTACACTCCAGAAGACAAATATCTAATAATTCACACTTCCATTTATCCCCCTTTCTTTATAACAGGGAACCAAACACCATCCTCCAAATCGTGAAACTCTGCCTCCTAAATAAAATTATATACTATACAGATTTCTCTCACCTGCTCTCATGTGTAACATTTCCATACTAGTAGAGTGTGGACCACCATCTAACCTGTGGACTTTTTGTTTGCTTTAGTTTACAGCCTAATTGATTTCTTCATTGTATTCATATCCTTTCTGCGCACTTCCCCCCATCTCACCTCTTGTAATCCTCCTCATTCTCATTACCATTCATTCAATTCCTTAATATTCCATTTCCTCACCTATCTCCTCTATCCATCCCCTTCCCTCTTAACTCTCCTAACCCCCCTCTTCTTCTTTTTTATTTCTTTTTCCAGAGATATCTGCTCTTTTAAATTTTCTGTCTCTTTTCTGAACATTCATTATTGCATTTCTGTTCGCCTGATCCCAGCTCTTGCTTCCAACTCTAACTTCTATATTCCTCCCCAGCTTTTCCCTTCTCCTATCCCCAACCATTTCTAACTCTTTTTCTTTTTCAAACTCTTTACCCTCCTCAGTCTTATACTTGCTCAACTTTTACTCCCATAGTCTACTGGTCTTCACAAATGTTTTTAATTCATCCCTCTCATCCCTTCCATAATTCCGTCCTTCCCACGTTCACTCCTTCCATACCGCAAAATCCTCTTCACATTGCCTCATCTAATTTTTACACTTTTGATTCTATTTTCCTCTGTTTTTCTTTTCTCCGTGTACTCTCCCGTCTACTGCAGCGAACAATGAGGTGATAGATACCACAGCTGCTCTGAATAGATTTACATCTAGTAATGTACTTCCTTTCCTATTTATAAACATAATCATATCGCTCTCCCGTTAATCATACTGCATGTATATCTTAGTGATTTTAGAACTTTTCTTGAACAAGTATTCCTATAATTCTTTCTTTCAAAACCAATTTAACAGACGTTTCTCCATTATCATTCCTTTCCCTACCCCAAATGGACCTATATCTCCCCATCTCCTTCTTCCATACTGGATTCAATTCTAATAACAAATTTTATCATTTAATCTTAACTACTTTACTTACCGCCCATTCTCTCTCCTCTCCTCCATTTACTGGTGCATAAGCGATATAAAACTTCAGAACTTCCGCGCTATCTATAAGGTATGGGCAAAGCAAGGCCCTAGCTACAAAATAAGTGACTATGCATTCCAAATTCGTATACTTATCTTCAATAAATCAACAATAACAAAAGGATGATTACTTCCATACCTTAAATTTTAAAAGAAAAGAAAGATCATAAAATACAGTTAATTTATCTACACAGAGAGAAACTAGTATAATAAATTAATATGACATGATATCGAACGCTACATCTAGATTTTATACAGAGAGTCTATACTAAAAATCATACATAAACTAAATCACCATATTAATAAATTAATAAGAGAGGGTATAACTCATAATATAATCAAATCAGCATAATATAATAATAATAATAATAATAATAATACCGAGCGAGAATATAGTGCATAATCACCATAATTAAAAATGATAGTTTAATAGGACTTTATAAGTTAGAAATTCAATGAAAAATAAATTTTAATAAACTAATTATAACAATAGAATTGAATTAATTAATACCATGAAATATAATAAGAGAGACTTACAAGTATCAGTCTACAGACACACACTTCCATAGAATATCATCTCCATGTTTTCGTGACGTTGACATGCATTTACCGAGAGCACAACAACTACCCACACCACACACCTATCCACACACACACATCCTCCCACACCTTATCAGAGCCTCTCACACGAGCTACAACTCCACACCACAACATCACACCATCTACGACCCAAAATGTTTGTCACTTGCACTGGTATAAAATCACACACGCACACCTACACAACACATAACTTCCTATAAGGTATGGAAAATATTTTCAAAGGAACAACTCACTATCTCCGACTCGACCACACACACAGAAAATACCCTAATGAATCTTTGACTAATCTTTGTGTTTTTTATGCAAGGTACTTGACAGCTATCATTTTCTCCGTAATGTAAAAACGAATGCCTATTATTTAACAGTTTTCAATGTGAAAAAATATTTACCATTTACAGTAAAAAAGAGTATGATTATTACTCCAAATCAAAATTACAAACACCCTCAGTATTATATCGTGGGAATAAATTTAACAACCACAAACATCACACATATGCTCCAATATACACACATGAAATTTGAAACACCTCACCAGATTTCTAAATTAAGAAGAGGTAAGCAGATTCAAAAAATTAACTTTGAATCATTAATCAAATAAAAAATCTCGCCAATCAGTAATAAGAAGAAAAGTCCTGACCACAATGTTTCCAGAGAAGGCGTATTTATATTAATTAGAGATAAACAATAGGTGTTATTTACTACTAACTCATACATTAACAATATTCTATGATTATTACTTTTATTATTCCACTTCACTTACTCTCGATATTAAATTTGTCTTTCACGAGTTATATATATTATTGGTATTCTATTATATTGCTATATATAGTTTATTTCACTTATACTTATCAGCTCTTTTATTCAATTATAAGACAAAATTTTATCATTTATGTAATATATAAAAATACGACTATTTATTTATAAATATTTAAACTAATTTAAAATGAACGATAAAAACCTCCTCAACTCTTGTTTTTATTCCTTCTTCACATAAATTAATATAGATCAATATAATTATACACATATATACTGGAACACTATAATAGTGATATGCAGTTGACATTATATATAAACTATACTATTTTTATAGTAATCGATTCTAAAGAGTATGATATATTACAGGGGAACTGTTTGCGATACCTTATAGTGGTCGCCACATATTTTGTTTTCAAATACCTTGAGTGTGTGTAGGAAAGACTCGTATGCCTGTGGTGTTCAACTATCCCTTGGGTAAAGTCAGCATTGTCTGTCGCCGAATGCCGTACCTTGAGAAAGCATACTTGGCAAATATAGCACACACACAGGTACAAATTTAATAAGCTGGATGCACGATGGGTAGTATAAAATATCTCTCTCTCATTAGAGTACATACAAATATCATTAGCAAATATATGAATAGATAATTGAGAACACATCGAAGTATATCATAAATTGTTATGATGCAAAGGACGTTATACGACTGACAGGAATATAATAAAAGTTAATATCTGGTGTGTAGGCTGAATAGGAGTGATTACTCACAATTATTATGAGATTGTTGAGGAGGAATAACTTCTTTTCTAATATATGGACGAGTCCAGATTAGTGAATAGACTTACGTATGATAGTTTAAGAAAGAGTCGTGTCTGAAACACATAGAATAGAGGTTAAAGAATGCTGCGTTAATGATTTACAAATTAATAGTGGAGTGAGGCACGGTGATGGTGTGTTTGAGGTTCCTCCATTGACTAAACTCTTAAAGTTTGAGTGCATATGAACTGGGGTTATGAAACGCACAATTAGGAGAGGGTGCTAGGGGTTCGCTGGAGATACAGCATTCAAAAATTTTTGCCGACTCAACAGAGATTCAAAATCCGACTCTACATTCAAGAATATACACAGAAAGGCAGTGGAAAAATGACTATTCCGAACTCTCAATTCCTCTTCCATTGAGGTAATTTAATTTACTACTAAATTGAGACCCGATTACTGCGACTCTCCACTTCTCTCAAAGAACTCTTAAACTAATATCAGTCTTCCACCAGACATCGACTACCGACGCCGAGACCTTCCACAACATGGCTGTATAGAAGGTAGGAGTGATAAGGGAAAGGTGCCAAACTGAGATTGTAAGATTATTTACAGAAAAATAAAGTTGGAGAGCACATACACCCTGCCCTGTGTTGGTGCGTTGGTAAATAATATTGGTTTCTTATTTGAGCGGTAGCTGAATCTGAAAAAGGTTTAAGAGGTATTGGTAAGAATGGGGTAGGGCAAGGGTAATATAAAAGTAGGCGGTTTGAAAGTAAATGCAGAAAGAGTAAAATGATGGTGGTGGAGTGAGAAAGAGTCGCGCGTGTGTAAGAGTGCTCATGTTGGACAAATGGTGAAAGGCAATTGGAACAAGTATCTGAGTTTCAGAAGACTATGTTTACATGCTGTCTTACCACAGTTGGATATGACAGAAAATGGAGAACATGAGTGATGCACAAAGAAGTGATGGGGCGCGGAGTAAGTTAGAGAGAGAGAATGTCTTCGTGATAGTGTCACGTAATAAGGTAGCGTCTGGGTGTGTTCAAAGTTTATATCTCTCTTATAGTTTAATCCTTGGTGTGATATTATAATCCAAAAGAGACTAAGTTGAGTGGGTGCTCATAGGAGTTTTGCTAGGAGTAGGGATGAGTATGTTCAAATCATACACTCCTTTTTTATCGTTTATGGATATTCTAATTTGATATGATTAGAAAGAATTCAGAGTGGTGCTGAGATAGCTGGAGAGGAAGTATGTGATCATTTCGTGAAATCAGCTCTAATCGTAAGATGACTCTCGTGATTGTTCTAAGATGTCATAGGGTTACGCTCGCTTCGGAGTCCATGATGTATACTGTGAAGAAATGAGAAAAAGAATTTTGATTAGATAAGAGGCAAGAGACAATGAGATTTGTGTATGATAAAGTGTAAATTCGTCACAATGCGTGTGTAGAGTGATGTGTAATCATATACGCGTCCTATAATATGATATTGCTTTCTATATATAGATAGCATTGAGAATTAATTACCAGTATTATTGGATATTGGTGTTCTTTATGAGAAGAGACTCGAGGATTTATGCTCAGTGAGGATTCCTTCCTTCCTCGGATTTTTATTACGTCAGATGATATAGGTACTGGTAACTGCTAATAGCTTGTGCTAAAATCAGAGCACTTGAACGAGTGTGGTGATATAGACTCCATATATGCTAAAGTGGGAATTGGAGTAGAATATCATTGTAAATCAAGTGTGGAGGTTGTCTGTAAAGAGAGATTGAGAAATTGTGATGTGTGGAGCGCTATAGGGTGAGAGAGCGTAAGAAAAA
Source organism: Trachelipus rathkii (assembly GCA_015478945.1). Lineage (NCBI taxonomy): Eukaryota > Metazoa > Arthropoda > Malacostraca > Isopoda > Trachelipodidae > Trachelipus > Trachelipus rathkii. The sequence goes on from JABUQX010096758.1 coordinate 42,032, forward strand.
ATAAAGTTGATAATAATGAGATGAGTGTGAACTTGGCGGGGTTTTTGAGGGGATTAGCACCGCTTGAAGACTCCTAAAAGAATTATCATCCTATTAGAACTAATAAATCTTTGTGAATTTTTGTCTTTGTTTTTTTGTAATTTTGATTAGAGTTTATAACTTTTAAATTGGAAAGATGTTTTTTCAAATGTCTTTTAAAGGGCCATTTTAAACAAAATTGCTTTTGGCAATTACCTTGCCCACATATAAATTTACTTTGAGAATACTGCTCTGGGTGAAAAACTTGCAAATGTAATATCAAACTAGAATCACTAGGTACTTTTCTCTTACAATAAAAGCAAACAAAACTAAATTTAGCAATTTCCATTTTCTAACTATAAATTTTAAGGTTATCAAAATTTTAATCCGAAATTTCGTCAGTATTATATGATGTTATATCTGAAATTAATTCGCACACATCAGAAACTGTCTTATCCCACTCAGTTGTAATTTCAAAAAAGAACTTCTGTATAAATAACCAAACACTTTCAGATTCCATAGGGTATTGAAGGTGGAAAACATGAAAAGCTTTAAAGCAGTTTTCAATTGCATTTAAGGGTGAATCAAATCTGTATAGCACTTTATTCATAACCACGTAGTAATGCACTGCATTCAGAAGATCTTCTCCCTCAATAATTACAAATGGCTGCATGTGTAATGACATCTCCCCAAGCTTTTCCTGTCTTCGAGAAATGATGTTAGGAATATCATCTGCAATCTGAAAAAGAAATGCATTAATATTAGAATGGAATAAATCATAATACTAATATCCTCAGCATTCTGAAAAAGAAATGCATTATTAAAATGGAATAAATCATAAAATTAACATTTTAACTTTTTAAGGGATATTGTGAGTAATAAAAGTAAAAAGGGAATATATTTTTAATTTAGTAAAAAGTATAATATAAAACTAAATAATAAAATTACCAGAGCATGAATCATGAAAGCCTCTTGCATGTCACCTTTCGAAGGTTTCCAATTTGTATTCTTTTTGGATGGAAGTGCGACTTTTTTGGGTTTTAGCAGCAGGGGTAATAAATACAGAAGAACAGCATCTTCTCCTATAAAGGGAAATTTTGAAAGAAAAAAATATAGCTGGATTTTACAAATTTGGTTTAAAAAACTTTGGCTATTTAAACAAAAATATCAATCCTCGAAATAACATAAGCAATAACACTGCCTAAATACGTACTGGAAAAATTACCATTACAATTATCAAATCCAACTTTATAACTACATTAACTTCTTACAATTTCCCCTTTTTATATAAATAAATTTCTACTTTATTCAAAATATTCCTTTAACTTAAATGCCAGATATTATCAATTCATTATGTAAATATTAGCACGAGATGTCAGTCACGATTAAAGAAATCAAAACTGTTAAATCCCCATTTTATTATACGAGCCCAATTTCCACTATAATTTAAAAAAATTGTTTGATAAAAGATTCCAACTACAACCTCATCTCTGAATAAAAAAAATGGGATGTCTATTCCTACTAAAAACCGAGTGCCACTGAAGGAGACTTACACCCATTCCTAAAATTATGCCACTAAAAACGACTTGAACCTTTTCTTATAACTTATATTTGAAATGAAAACATTTGCGTACATATATTTGATTTCATAGCTATAAAATAAAAATAATGGTGGAGTGAAAAACCCATTCAAAAATACTATGATAAAATTATTTACACATGTAAATATGACCATTACTTCATACTTAATGATTAATTACTAATTTGAAATACGTAATAACACATGCAGGCATTAATGATAATACAAATAAACAGAAAACTACTAACCTTTTGAACCTTCAGGGTGAATATTTTTCAAAAGGTTGATCCATGTTTTATGTTTGATTCTGTTCATCATTAAGTGTTTAATACTCTCTTTATTCAAATTCCATTTGAGATAAAATTTAGATGATGTTCCAAACATAGTTATAAAATCAATACTTATCTATAAATATATATATTATAAATATATATATATATATATATATATATATATATATATATATATATTATATATATATATATATATTTTATATTATATATATAGTATTATATATATATTATTATAAAATATATTTTATTATTATTATTATTATTATTATTATTATTTCCTCCTCTCATCCCCAAGAATGAGGGTAAGGTGCGTTATTGCATCGGAAAAGAAAAGTAATAGAAGAACATGACACAGTCGAAAAGAAAGCCCAGCCTTACCGCCCTCTCAATATCAATTAGCGGGAACCCGTCGCCGTCAGAAAATCCACCCTAGAGCTTCATGGGACCGCGACGGATCCTCACTAATACTATGTAAATCGTCAGGTGCAGGGTTCATCCCTTGACCCAGGTGGGCCACAGCCACGCCCCCTCACAACACCCCGCCATTCATTCCTATCAACCACCATTCTTCTCGCCTCTACCAAACTCACATTTCTTTCCTCCAGGCATTCCTTCACTGCATCCATCCATTTTTTCTTCGGTCTCCCAGCCGGTCGATTCCCAACACACTCGCCACTATACATCCGCTTAACAAACCGACTATCATCCATGCCTTTCCCACATGACCAACCATCTCAACATACTTTTCATTTCTCTCATTTACCCTTTCTTCACACCACATCCTCTCTCTAATACGTTCTTCCTCTCTTAATCAATTCTTTTCACACGCTAAAAACGCCTAAGGTTGTCCATCTGAACACGTTGAACTTTAGATATATACCTTTCTTAATTTCCGACGCATAGTCTAACTACTAATATAACTTAACAAGTAACAACATCATCATGTAGACCTATGCGCACTCTAGACTTAGTCCAACTTCGACAATCCACCACGATTTATTGACACAGCCACTTCCCTACAATTCACAACTTTCCTACTACACTTGCATCACTTCCGTCCTTTTCCTCCAACATATATCCTAAATATTTAAACTCAGACATACCTGCTCCAGCTGCTCACCATCTAACATTAACATTCACACCGAAGACTATCCTCACTCACAACCATAACCTTTGCTCTATCTATGTTAACTTTCAACCCATTCTTTTACACACCTAAACCCAAAATCTCTCTACTAGTAACTGCTTAAACTCTCGTTCAGATTCCCACACAACGATCATACCGCATATAATAGGTAGGCGCACCCTCGCACTCACCTCTCATTCTCCATCATTCATGACAAACCATTTCCCTTCCTGCAACCACCCATCTCTAATTCTTTCCATAACCCCATCCATATACAATTCAATAACCAAGGAGACATAAACATCCCTGCCTCACTCCACTATTATATTAAACCAATCACTTTTGGACACCATTTATTCTTACACACGACTCACTATCGTCATACATACTTTTAATTCCAATCAGAAGCTAACCACCAACACCATATATTACTAACACCCCTCCCATAGAGCTTCCCTATTAATCCTATCATACGCCTGTTTGCAAATCGCATAAAACCTAAATACAATTTATTCTTCTTCTCGCTCATTTTTCTCAGTCATTGTTTCAGTGTAAAGATTTGATCCACACATCCTCGTACCACTCCTAAATGCACCTTGTTCTTCACCGCAATCAGTCCATCAGTCACTCTCGACGCACTCTTTTTTCGACTAAATACCTGCTATTATCTCCTACAAACTCAATAACTAATTCACCTATAAATTTCCTACAGTTCCCTTTATCTCCTTACACCTTATATAGGGGTCTATTAACTGCTCTCTCCAATCTCTTCGGACTACAAAACCCTCCATAAACGCTTTATTACACAACTTCCAAATCCAGTCCAATCACTATCTCGCCTCCGTTCTTATCATTTCACCAGTAATTTATCTATAACCTTGACAGATTTACCATTCTTCACTTTCTCACTCTACCCATTACTTCCTCTTTACTAATGACCTCATCCCCAAATACTATTCCTTCTTGCCCATCAAACCGCACATACATTCACTATCACCTCTTTCATTACTATTAATATTATACCAGATTCTCAAAGTGTTCTATCCACACTCTCCCTCACATCCCTTTCATCAGTCACAAAAGCACCATCCCTATTCTTTATTCTACCCAGGTTCCCCTTATTCTCATTCTTAACCTTCCCCGCTTCCTTCCAGAAAAGCTTCCTATTACCTTGTAAGTCCTCATTCATCCTCCTTTCAAACTGTTCATTTAACTCTTCTTTCCTCCTACGTATGCACCTTTTAGCATTCCTTTTTTCCTCCTTATATACTTCCAAACATCTTTCTTATGAAACATCATTGGCTTTTAATACATTCAACCACGCTTCTTTTTTACTTTCCACCACTCACTGTTAACATTCTTACCTCCTACTTTAGCACTCATACATACTTCCTTTGCACTGCTAACAACTGCTTCCTTCATTTGCTCCCATATTTGTTCATTTTCAACTTGTTCAAATTCAACTGTTTACTTGCGAGTTGTTCTTAGATACTTATCCTTATTACTTTGTTCACTTAACTTCTCACTCTTAATTCTACCCACTTCCTTTCCGTATCACCCTTCATCCAAGCCACCACTAATTTAATTTTACATAGAACAATATAATGATCAATCCCATTCCTAATCCCCTAACTGATTTAACATCCAACACATACTTTAACAATCTCCTTCTTCACCAACACATATATATATATATATTATATAATATATATATATATATATTATATATATAAGTATATATATATATATATATATTATATATATATATATATATATATATATATATATATATTATATATATATATATATATATAAATATTATATATATAATAATATATATATATATATATACTTACTTCCTTACCCCTGACCCCCCTCAATTGGAGGGCCACACTGCCTCCAGAAAGCCGGCCGCATCCTTTGGGCGTTTCCACAGGTCTTCAACAGATGTGATAGAAAAGCAGTTCGGGGGGCGTCGAGAGCTGGGCAATTTAGAAGGAGGTTCTTTACTGTATCTGGGTGGTTATGGCATCTAGTACATGTGGGGGAAGTGACGTTATCTAGTTTAAATTTAAATTTATAATGTAATAGTTTTGGGTGGTGTCCTGATCTGCACCTAGCGAGATTAACTTGGTCTCTTCTGGATAGTGAGTTTTCAGCAGGAGAAATTTTTGGTGGTTGGGATTTTAAAATTTTGTTGTTAGGGCGATTTTGTAGCTGAATGCTAGTGAGATGGGTATGTATATGAGAGAGCCAAGTTTTGTTGGGGGAGGGGGGGGAATGATGTTATATATGTCATTATAGAGTTTGGAGGGTGAGGAGGGAGGGAGTTTTAATCTGTGACGGATGGGGTTGTTGAATATTTGGTGACAAGGGTGGGATGGGTTTAAGGTTTTCTGGTAAAATTGTGTTCCTACCATCTCTAAGTGGGAAGTGATAGGGAGAATTTTGGTTTCGTTCTGTAGATGGTGGATGGGGGTTGTTTTGGTACAACCAGTAATTATTCTAAGGGCGGTGTTTTAATTTTTTTTTAATTTTTTTTATGTTGGCTTTTGTTATTGCTGGGAACCATCCAGGGGAAGCATAGTTTAATGTTGTTCTGTGAAGTTGTTTGTTTATATGTGGTGATAAGTGTGTGTTTTCTGTCGCTAAAATCATGTTGGGAAAGTGTTCGGAGAGTGTTTAGTTTACGTATGGTGGAAGATGTAATTTGTTCCATATGTGGGGTGAATGTCAGATGTGTCTCATATGTAAGGCCTAAAATTTTTGGAGTTTTATTAAGTGGAAGGGGGGTGTTATTTAGAAGAGCTATAGGGTGTAGTGAGGATTGGGAACGGTCTGTGGTAAGCAGGGCTGCGGAGTCGTAAAATAAATTTTTTGACTCCGCGACTCCGACTCCTTAAATTCAAATTTGGATTTTCAACTCTGACTCCGACTTCACTTAAACAAAAATTTTAGACTCCGACTCCGACTCAACTTAAAAAAAAATTTTCGACTCCGACTCCACTCAAACAAAAAATTTCGACTCCGACTCCGACTCCAGCAGTAAAATTCAAAATTTCGAGTCTGCCTCAGCTTAGTGCTTACAGGTACAGTAAAACATTTTTTTGTTTCAGGGGATGATCCAATATTGGAGATTTTGGGACACCATTTTAGCCCCACCTAAAAATGGACATAAAATTCTTAATAAATTTCAGACAATTTTGTTGGGGAAGAAGCAAACCGCAGCTTTTTCTGACCTCTAAAACGTCATTTTCGAGTGTTTTTAGGTATCTGTAGTCATTGTTTTGGCATTTTCATTTTTTCAGAACCACTTTTTTTGACATTTTTTCGTATCAACTTCTACAATTATTATTCGAAATTACTTCAAACTTGAAATATGCATAGATGGGTCCATTGCGCACAAATGTCAAGAATTAGTTTTTTGGTTTTTTTAAAATTGTGCTCAGGATCTATTAAAAAAACAAAAAAAAACAAAAGTAGGTTGTTTTGAATTTCGACATTGCTGAGCACAATTTTCAAAAAATCAAAAAACTAATTCGTGACTTTTGTGCGTAATGGACCCATCTATGCATATTTCAAGTTTGAATTAATTTCAAAAAAATTGTAGAAGTTGATAAGAAAAAATGTCAAGAAAAATGGTTCTGAAAAAATGAAAATGCCAAAACAATGACTACAGACACCTAAAAAAAAAAACACGAAAATGATGTTTTAGAGATCAAAAAAAGCTGCGGTTTGCTCTTATCCCCATCAAAATTGTCTGAAAATTAAGAATTTTATGTCCATTTTTACATGGGGGCTAAAATGGGGTCCCAAAATCTCCAATATTGGATCATTCCCTTCAACTATTTTTTTTCGCTTGCTTTTGAGAATAAAAAAATATACCACAAAGAATCAAATCTCCAAATGCTATACGGTAAAGTACCG